>JACXGJ010000689.1:0-15810 GCA_016801105.1 Esox niger
ATTTGTGCCTTGATAATGATTGCACTCATAATGTGAATTGTGCTTGTCCAATCTAAAGGATTGTTTACATTACAGAATTTCAATGAATACGCGAGATGCTAGATTATCTTGTTGTGTAAACATGCAGATATCGATAGCTTGAGACGCCACCTTCCTAGGATGCATGCGCCATATTTTCAATAGAGCTACTCGGGAGGTTTGCAAGTGTGAAGACAATTGTCTGAACTGTATTAAGTTTCTGTGTACGAATATAGCTCGATTTTCCTGCAATTGACAGCCACAATTCTGCATAGTACATCTCAAATATGCCAGAGGTAATTCAAACTTATGGAAATGATTATGCAAACGAAGATAAGTCTATCCAGAGTTTTATTCAATGTCTCATGCTGTAAACAAGCCCTAAGAGAGTGTGCTTGGTGTCCAATCTATTTTTTTTCCTGAACCGTGGAGCAGCAGGTTTGTCATGTAAAGAAGTGTCAAAGTAGAAAGAGAGTGAGAAAGAGAGAGGTGGGTGGGGGGCTAGGGTTGGGAGGAGTGGAAATACAGCCCTCTCTTGCATATTAACATAATGAGGAAAACACACTTAGTGGGCCATGACCTGATGTCATATGATTACTCCCATGATTAATGATATCCTTTTGCCAAAACACCCAGCCCAACTCTCTGGCCTGAGCACCTCATACAGTATCTGAGTGCTTGAATCAAATCAGATTTCTACATGAGCCTTGTTTGTACTAGCTTGATCAACATCAGTTCTGTTTTATTGGGTGTGCTTGCAAATGGCAAAGCACAACTCTAGAGTTCTCTTATAATATATAGTTTCCGGTTTACATTTTCTAATTATTATTGGTGCTTGGGAAGCAAGAATCGCCAGTTTCAATCTTCGAGTTATTACTTCGGCAAAACAAAAGCCCCCAGTTTCAATAGTCTAACAACAACTGGGACTTGTGAAGCAAAGCATTTCTCTTTAACTGTTCAAGCTAGAAACACCAAATCAACTTCGTTTAACATATTAAGGCTGTCCCAAACAAGTCCCAAATATTTATAGATGTTTTGATTATTTAGTTTAGTTCACATCATTAGAATGAATTAAGCATTTAACAGTATCTCTAAAACCTTCAAAGCTGAAGAGTCCAAATATTTAGGCTTTCCCAATTTAAAATACTTAAAAATGTATCACCTATGACAATCTTAATTAAGGAAATCTGCATATTTGTGTCTTGAACTGTTCAAGCCTGTGGTACCAAACTAACATTGGCTGGCAAACACACTACATTTCATTCTGTAAATGTTTTGTTTTTGTTTCATTTTATATATAATGTACATATATATTTTTTACTGAGCATTCAAATTCTTATTTAGGTTAGAAATATTTTCTGGCAATATGTACATCTACCTCCGGACTGCTGTAGTTGAAGTGGACAGTAATAAAAAATACATTGGGGGAGGGGTGTGTGACTCTCCCCTGTTAAAAAGACCAATACAGGGTCCAAATAAAGTCCAGCTGTGGATACATATACTGTAGGTGTGATTCTTCTTTCCAGTAGGCCTGAGGTGCAGATATAATTGATTCAGTGTTCCTTTTAGGATGACAGATAGGAACAGTAGGAAGCACAGCACATCATTTAGTCTGTTGAAAGATTAAGTGAGGAGACTTGTCTAAGTCAAAACCTAGCCATTGTTGTCTGTCAAACACAACAAGAAAAAAATTGTGCTCTTAGAAAAAAAAGTGTGTCTCCAGATAACAATGTGCACTGCAGGGGATGACTCAGTTTAAAACATTTTCCTCGGTTTAGCCTTGCCTCTGTCCAGACGCCATTCGGACACAAAGCCCTGAGTGTTGCCTGGATGTAGGCTACAATGTCAGTCTGTCCGCTTAATTGCAAGTGGGATGAATGTTAATTTACGCAGTAAAAAACCTCCTTTGTAACACTTTTATGGCCCAGAGGTGTAGATATATATCTTATGGACGCAAAGGCAGCATTCCTTTTCCTCCTACACCACATTGTTCAACTGTTTTTGATCACATCACTGACACAGAGGAGCTGCAGTAGGTGTGTTGGGGCCTTGTGACCTTTCTATGAACTTTGGCACCAGGCGACGTTCTGGCACTCAATTGGTTCACTTTGTTATGTAAAGCCTTGAAAGCTGAGCGATCTCCTGTGTGTCCGTGGACTCCCAGCATTAATATACCACTTCTGTTCAGTGTTTTTGGGAAGTCGTTTTAGCGCTGCGCAACATATTGCACTGTGTTCCTTAATAAACCTGCTGTTTTCAAACGTGTCCCTGAGATACAGTATAATAAAGACGATCGACATCAAAGGAGAGTAGCGGTTGCCAGTTCTAGAGTTGTAGTTATAGTGCAGTGTGTTGTATTGTGTAATTATGTGAGGTGTTTTCAAGCCTCAGGGGGATTGCTGCTAGATTTAAGTGGAAAGGTTCCGATGTGCTCCTGTATATTTTTTACAAATCTGACCTGCGTCTGTGTATGAGGCTGTCAAAAGATTTAATGAAAAGTCATTCTAATAGGTGACCTCTGACCTACTTCATATATTCTGTCAATTATGAAAGTATGAAGTCATGCATAATTATGAGGCTACGGTGTGCCTATTAAAATCCACCAATAATTTGTGTTTATGCGAAGTTACCCCTCGACCACTTTATTCCACAACTGGTAGCCAAGCATAACTAATATGTCACTCCCATAGAAAACACAGCTGCCTTTTCAACAAGAGTGCATTACAAATATATTTAAAAGATACATGTTCAAATTACTCAAACAGTGAACATGCATGGATTCAAGGGATTTTCAAATAAATAGAAACCTTTCTATTTACTGTACTGTGTTATTTCATAATCAGCTGTTTGATTTGCTAGTGGCTGCATACATTTTCCCCCTAAACGTGTCACCACTATGGGCTAATTGTTTTTGTTAATGGTACCTTATTCACCAGTAAACGCTACACAGGCCTCTTGGGCTCATGTGCAACTCAGGTGTATGTAATTACATTTCTTAAGGTCAACCTCTCACCAGGATGAATTAGTGAAATTGCATAGTTGAACACTTCGGGGCTTAGATCCAAATGCAATTAACTATAGTTAATAGATCTGTATTACAATGTATGACAATGACTTGGACGGAGCTCTATTGACACATGGGCCGGACTCTACAAAAGTATTTTCTATTTTGTTGTTGCTCAGTAAAATATTTTTAAAATTTGTGCACATTTTGATTTTTTGCATTAAGTGCATCCAGTTAATCCTAAATACCAGTGAAAATACTCAGTAATAATCTCTTGATTGTTTTTTTTCCCACAGCAAGAGGTATGCAAGCTATGAGATATTGATCAGTGCCTATCCTGGTCAATCAGACTAAACGATTGCCTATAAGCTCCTACCTCTCCAGCTGGCTTGCAGGCACGAGGGTATCCAGAGGAAACCAAATTATGGGGGCCCAGATATGAGCCGGCTAGCAACTGATAGTCCCCTGCAGTCTTGTAGAACTGAGCAATGCAAATGTACAATAAACAGGGCCTAAGCTTGGTGGAGGTCTTTCAATCACAGAGGTGCAATAGTTCAACCCCCGCCATGCATAATTCCAGCCTTGAAACCCCAGGGACTCTGTGCTGCACTGCGCTCCAACCTGCTCAGTTGCACAGTGATATTAGATAGCCATATGTAGATTCAGAAGGTAAACACACCTCTCATGATAACACAATACGCTTCCTTTTCACAGAGGAATATGTTTAAGCTGAATTCTGGTTCCTTCAGCGGGAAAGCTAAAATTGGAGGCTTAGCTTTTTGCCACTGCCACCAGAACCCTATGTAGCTGTTTGCTTTAGTTTAACATCCCTGATATATCTCTGGCTAAGAAGAAATTGGTATCGGTTCTTTGTGAATTGAATTCACTGTGTGTTTGTATTTTTACCTCAGCTTGGACCAGAACTGCTGATAGAGGAAGGGGCCTACACAGTGCAGTATTGAGAGTATTTAAAGTGTAGGATGGGGAAAAGATGAAAAGGACACTCAAGTCCTCACAAACCCTTAGGGCAGAGAAGGAATTGGCACAGAGTAACGCATATTCAGATTTGCAGTAGTCAAATTGCTGTCATTACGGCTTATTAGGATTTGATTTGACCTAATTGTGATGTATTACCTATGATAGCTGTTGTCACAGATTCGACAGCAAAAATTTGAAGTCCCCTGTTCCCATACCTTCTACAGCGACCCTTTGATTATGACACAACACTTGATTGATACCCAGGTATTTTAATGGTAGAGAGGCTCCTCAATCTCTGTCTAGGATGCTCTTTCTCACACGCACACACACAAGCACACACATACACACACACACGCACGCACGCACGCACGCACACACGCACACACACACACACACACACACACACACACACACACAAAGCATCTGTCTGTCTGTCTGTCTGTCTGTGGTTGGGGTGGGGGTTGACAGCGTGCTCCACGTCCCCACACCCCCACCGGTCCCCCAGCAGCACAGCAGGAGCCACTCCAGCCTGGAGAGAGGATCCTTCCGGCCAGCGGGAGATCCAGGGTGGGGGCTGGGGGGTCTCCATGGAGAGACACAGCACAGGCCACTTTAGAGCCCCCCCACATGTTAAAAGAGCTGAGCGTTGAGGTGATCCTGATGATCATCCGAGCCTACTTGTCTGTCCATTATTTCAGACAGTGTGAAGTGACGGGAAAAAACGTCTTTAAAATAAAATTGCTGATCTGCTTTTGTTTGCGACAAATGTAGCAGAAAGAGCCACAGGAGAGCATGGATACTGCCAAGACGCTCCCAAATAGCTCTGCTCAAGTGAGATTGTGGTTCAGTTTTCCCCCGTTCTAATAAGATGGAATCCTATAATTGTCATCTTCAAATATAAAACATTAATATTATATATTTTTTTATGAATTTCAAAATGTTTTGGAGGGAATATAATAGACGGATATTCTTATGCTTACATTCTCAAATAAATATGATTTTGGAAAATATTCTTCATGCTTGACACAAAATGTCTGAAGAAAATAAAAAGACGGAAAGAATAGCTACTTCCCACTCTCCGTAAACCACATTTGTGCTTGTTAGGAAATGTGAGAGTGGGATGATAATGATGGCATAATAGGATTCTATTAGGCGTACCGTTTTTGCACGCCTAATAATTAGATTAATTGAATGACGCTAATTTATAGAAAATGAGAGACCCAGTGGTGTTACTGCAACCTGTGTTTCCAGATGCTCTTCTATAAACAGCTAAGTGAACTAACTAATCATAGCCCACCATCTGGGAATTCTCCTCCAAGGCACGAAAAGGAGATAGTACCATTACAGATTTTAAAGCATCTGATACCACAACTCAACCTAGTTAAAGGGTCCATTTAGAGTCTCTCACTAACGAACACAGTCGTAAGCTCGCAAAGCTTGGCACCTTGATTATTAACCTCCAGTTCATTTAGGTGCCGCCGTAATGCTAATTTCAACTTTTCGGATGAAGGTAAATAAGGTCATTACCGTTTGTTTGGCATTAGCATATCTCACAGGTGTAATTCTCCCAGAGTAGTGCTCTGAGACAGCCTCCCTGTTTTCAGTCAGTGCCACACCAGCAAAGACGGGAGACGGACTAATTTATCGCAAAATTTGCACCGGAGTATAAAAAATCATGCAAATGAGCAGGGTTCTCAATTGGAAGACACAGCATTTGGGTGACATTAATCAAAGAAAAATATGCAGACAAAGGTGACAGTAATCCCAATTCCCCACATAAATGGCACAGCTGTGATTCTGCTCGTACTACATTTGTACAGTATGCATGGTGTGGAAGGAAAAAAAATCCATACATTCAATACCTACATATTCATATCACAAGTGTGGGCTAGGTAATGTAACACCTTTCATTTTAGATCAGTAGTCTAAGTACCATGGCTTGTTAAGGAAAATTTGACACGTTTTCACACTTACATACACCTGGTGTATGTGATTGTGTAAGCCACTGGTGTAAGCCATGTTTCTTCAATTATGGTCAACTGTTTCTCTAGTCACTAAATCCATTCAGCTTTAAAAATCCCACAATGGACACTGTAATGTCCCCCCCTAATGACCGTGATTATGTATGGCTTTAAATGTTCAAATCAAAAACATTAGTGGTTCCATGTACAGTCCAACAGAACTTTTGGAGGTAAGAAGTCCAAAATACACCCATCACATGCCTACTGAATTGGATAAAGATGTGCTGAATATTTGAGTAATTCTATGCGCTTGTCCTAACAGAACATCATTACGATCAGAGGCCTGTTTCCTAGATTAGAGGGCTGTGCACCGGCAGCACCACGCCAAACTCTCTGCACTTCCCCGAGTTGTAGTGCAACCTGCCTAATCCCCCCTACAGAGCCGTCAAGCCTGCCTGCAAACAGAGCTCATCCTGGGCTCGCTCTGCCTGTGGGGACAAACCAACACCATAACAAAGAGTGTTTATGGGGGGGAGAGATGCTCGTGCAGCCGAGCAGAAAGGGCTTAACAGTGATCAGACCCCGCTCGTACCTTTATCCTTCCCCGTTCACATTGAAATGCAAATATCAAGGCAGGGTTTCCACCCGTGTGCCACTCACAAATTGAAAAGCAGTTTTTATCTATGCAAATGCAAGCATGGTAATTGAAGTTAATCAATCAATGCTAGCTTTCACTAAAACCTTGAACATGATTGAATAAAGTAATTATCATTCAGGGGAAAATGATGAAGTTGTAGACAGCATGAACCTTATTAAAGGAGGATTTTGAGTCACAATGGCTTAATTTACCCAGCATCCCCCTGTTCTCTGCATCTCTCCCTTTCTTTCTTCCTTCCTTCCCCCTTTTCTCTGTCTCCCTTTCTCTCACATCATATTCTCTCTCTAAGTCAGCCTTGTGTGAAGTGGAAGAATTACACAGTAGGAACAGTTACACAGTACAAATATAAACTTTTCTCTGCATGCCTAACTATGTATAGTAGTTCATTTGCATGTTTGTCATTTAGCTGACACTTTTCTAGTGTGACTCACATACATTAGTGATACATTAAGTACCTTTTGAACATTATAATCTTTTTATGTATTTTTTCACAAGGGGAGGAGGGGACAAATGTTTTTTTCAGGAATTATACGGTTAACACCTGCTTTTTTATAAGTGCAATGCAATATTAAGTGATCGCCTTGGACTGGTATGTTCCGGAATGGCGTTTCCGGTACCTCTAATTTTAGGCAAACAGCTTTTCGTTTACTTATTTAGGCAAGCCTTATTAACACGCACATTTTCATGAACATAGTCTAATATGTGATTTGTCATTTCCTGCACATATTTTAACCCAAGTCAAGTGCTGGTGTTCACAGAGAGGCACAACACTTAACATCCCCTACACATCAATAGAGTTCAGATGACCCCTTTGGACCGAAGTGGAGAGAGTGTCCTCCTACTGGCTCTCCACCACTACATTCAGCAGCGTCTAGTCCCCATTAAGGGGCTGACCAGGACCGACCCTGCTGAGCTTCATAGACAAGCCGACAGTGGGACGCAGAGTGCTTTTAAACCAGCAAGGCCAGTGACTGTAATAAATGAATGTCTAAAAGACAACACCATGTTTTATTTATTTATTATAAGCACATTGATATGGTTTGGAACAGATTGAGACAATAAGAAATCCCAATTAAGTTTTATCCAACAGGTGTTTATTTTTTAGTCTGAGAATGCAGTTGCAATATGTTGACCTGGAAGAAACAATAACATTCCATTAAGCCCAAATACATTTTGAGTCCTTTCCAATCAATGTATTTGTTATTTAAGGGGTAAAATTAAACTTGTACATGACTGTGAAGGTTGGGGATAAAAAAGTTGATGTCAGTTTGAACCATTTGAGAATAAAGCTTTAGCATGAACCCTTTTCCCAGCTTGCACCTGTCAGCAGTGATGCTTCCAGTAATTGAGCCTTGTGGTGTCCTGTGGTTGGCCAACAGCTACCTGACTGGGCTTCTGGCCTGACCATCCTTCTCCTCAATGTGGGGATAGTTAAAGGCCTCTCTGGTTTGTCACAGAGTTTAATATGCACCCTACATAATTATGCAGGATTCACAGTGCTATCAAACTGCAATTCAAATTAGTTCAGGATTAAAAGCACAGAACAGTACTGGTTCCTTAATTGCATTGTACTGTGCTGATCACATTCAAATAGCCATTACTCATTCTCTCTGTGGAGCAATAAGTCAGAGGGATTAATACTGAGGCAGGTGACAGGGCCAAGCCATTAAAAGGCAGTTATGCAGAAAGCATGGCTGGTTTTATTCACGTTAATGAAATCAGCGAAATGAAACTGTAATAGATTTATCAAAGCTCAGATGGATTTGCAGTAAATCAGTTTGATTCAGGCAATCAAACTGGACAATGGAGATAGTTTCCAGCTACAGCAGTGGATCTCAGGACGGCAGCATGTGAGAAGTGCTGATATTCTTCTTGCAAGGATTTGGTGAACACCCGGTGCCTAGGCCCTATTCCCAGAGCGCGGCTGCTCACTGCTGTCAGCTAAATGGTGCAAGTGACTGATAAAACACACAGCCTTCCAGTTTAACAGCATATTCGTCTATCCCCAACCCCCTTCCTCTCTCTCTCCACCCCACTGTCTTTCTCCCGCTCTGTTTGTCTAGGAATGTACGAACTCTGCTGTAATTCTGGCTTGCTATACGCTGCACAGTACGTACTCGTATGGATGAGAACTTAAATGCACTGGCATCCAACAGATTAGCGTTGAAATCCACCCCCACTTCTCCTCAAAGCTTGTCCCATGATAGATTCTCTTGAGTAGCATGATTGTTCGTTCCAATAGAGGGTGCCACTGTAACTTGACTAAACAAGTGGAGTATGAACAATGCAACTAAAAACAGTAGGAATCTACAAGGTAATTATTTGTTATTTATTTACACAGCATATGATTTTGAAATATGTTCTCACTGAGGGTGAAAAGGCAAGCTTTGTATTTAATCAGACATTTGATCCCAATAACACTAGATCGTCAAGCAGCAGACTAACATAATTCAATTTTCACTATCAGCTTTCCACATATGAGCATAGACCTAGAGAACAGATTGGAATATCAGATTCACTCAAAGTTGTCTGTTATTTTACGCTCTCCCTTAAGTCCACCTTCAGATGCCCATCCCCCGCTCAAACAAATGGTTAAATGACCTGAGCTCAAACGACATTAGTTTTCGATGTGTTCTTAATGAGTCGTCCACTGTATAGTATAAATTCCAATTACATCCAATTAACCCCAATCAGAAGCACCTGATCTCCAGACTTTTTTTTATTTTTATTTAATGGTTCACTGCTGCTTAAACCATTGATTAGGCTGAATGAGCACCGTTTCTAAATGACCACCTTGGAAAAGATGTGAGCTGTTAGCCTTAATAGAGCAGCCATGGTCATTACACCACTGTACGCAAAGCTACCAGCTCTAACTGGTAATATCACTAACTTTTTATATTAGGGTCTTACGGGCCTTTCAGGTTCATTTTGACTTTCTCCCATTTGCTATGTGAAAAAATGTTAAGTAGAATTCTCCCATCCATGAACGTTAACCCATTATTTTCTAATTACAAAACATTTGGAGGCTTCCGACGGGCATGTGTGATTATACACAACCCTGTTGGCATGTACAGAGGGGAGAAGTCCTCGGAAGGTGGCAGTTATACCGCATGAGGAGTTGATTGCATTGAGTGGATAGCATTAAGTACCTGTGGTATAGCGCATGTCAATGGGCATTTATTTATCGGGACTGTAAGCCTATAATGATGAGAGCGCTTGCCTCATTTAAGCTACACAATGAGAGCAATAGACTTCACCAAATAGGTTGCAAAAAAAATCCTGTGACTTTCCCTAAATGTATGTGGTAACACTTAACTTGTAGTGTAGTGTCTTTCTGTCAAAACCACTCTGTAATGACACATATTTTGGAATATTACAATATATATTGCATTATTTTATGAATGGTTAGGACTACTACCCAAGTCTGTCTAAACATAACAAACCATCCTGTAACCCCAGTCATTTCATAAACAGTTTTTTATGTAACGCAATTGTATTTTCAGCAATCCAAGTACGTGTTTAATGACCAAATCACAAGCTCTGAGTTTTTATAGACCTGTGGCCTGCCTGCTCACTAGCGTTACAAAGAGGCATGCTCCTGTTCATTTCCAATGAGATCTAGCGAATCACGCCCACAGTGTGCGGAGCTACTCTCGGAGCTAAAATCTCCCAGTGACAGCGACAGTTGAGAAATGTTCAACTTTATGCTAATTTCCAGCCAACGGGCAGTGACGGAGTTCGGCGACTACTAATTGCATGATAGCTGTTCTCAACATTTTCTACTCACTAGCTTAAAATGCACTCGCTAGCTCCAAAAATGGATGAAAGGTATTATTGTGGAAGTGTGCACGCAAAGGAAGGCTCAGCGACCGCTCACCAGAAGTGTAGCGATTTTGCGAGTTGAGTGAGTGGGCAGTGAGCATATAGGGTAACTAGGTCCTGTATAAAAATACAAAATAAAATAACATCAGAATGACATTACACAGATTACACAACATTGTTAATGTTGTAAGTGACTACTGTAAAAGGAAATGGCTGATATTCAATGGAATATCTACATAGGTGTACCGAGGCCCATTATCAGCCACCATCACTGCCATTGTATTCCAGTGGCATGTTGTATTTAGAATGCTGTTTTCCTTTGTCCTCTGTCTGTGTTATTTTTTCCATATTAATCTTTTCTTTTTATAGTTTATTTTTAAATTTTTTTGCAACTCACTCACTTTTTTGCCTAGTCTCACTCACTGTTGATGTTGAAACTGGTGTTTTACGGGTACTATTTAATGAATTTGCCAGCTGAGAACCTGTGACCTGGTGTCTGTTTCTCAAACTAGGCACTCTAATTAATGTGTAATCTTGCTCAGTTGTGCACCGAGGCCTCCCACCACTCTTTCCATTCTGGTTAGAGCCAGTATGTGCTGTTCTGTTAAGGGAGTAGTACGCAACATCGTACAAGATCTTCAGATTCCTGACAGTTTCTCGCATGGAATAGTCAGTGGCGTAGGTTTCATAATACATGAGTGGGACATGTCCCCCCCATCTTTTTAAAATGGCACTATTCAATGGAACTGTATCGTTGGAGAAGCTTTAACTTGATGCTTTACAATGGTGGTGAGGATGGTAATTTGTAATTCAGACTGGCTTCTGGACCATGCGAAGGCACATTGCTTTGAGGTAGTTGCTGGGAAGGCCATGTGCACGGTGCTGGTTACCATAGTAGATTAGAGGCTGCCGTTGTTACTAGTAGCTGTGATTTCTGTCTCTTGAAAGTTCTGTAATCCAGCTGTCTAGCTAACTACCTCCCATAACATAAGGTTGAGGTAGATAATTAGTTAATCTATAAGAGTGTTTTTTTTTTAACTGGCAACCATGTTAGGTGTTGAAATATATAGTTGCAAAATATATATTAGCTTGCTAGCTAATGTTTTTTCTGCTAGCTAGCAAACAATCTAACACATGAACACGATGTTCACCTCACCCACAGCCAGCAATGAGATGACACCAACCAAAAAGAGACTTAACTTAGACTACATAGGTTGCTGCATTTGACATTTCAACCTAATGTGGATCTTATAGATCCAACATTGCCATTAGATTCTGCAGGCATCAATGTAGCTCAAGCTGTACCTTTTCTGCACTGCATGTTAGCCGGTTCAGCTGGTGACCATGACAGGTCCCTGTAACAGCATTTTCAGACCTTCATGGGGTGGAGCTGAGGTAAAATGTAAGGATGACCACATTTTCAAACCCCAAACTGGGACACTTTTACCACATGTTAATGCACGCGCACATCTAAGCACTTATGCACGCATGTTGGTCATCGTGCATGCTTGTAGTTGGTGGAGCAAGGAGCTTTGAGCTTTGATGAGAATTGTTGTTTTGCTACGCAGTTGTCTGTTTTGCTGCGACTCGTATGTTGAAACATTACATTATTATTATTTTAATTGTGGTCAAAACAGGGACATTTTACAGATATTTGTCAGGACCCGGGACACCCAGCTTGAACACGGGTCACCTCTGGGCAATCCGGGATGTCTGGTCACCCTATGAAATGTTGACGCATACCAATAGTCTCTAAAAATGGGAAAATTATATATAACTTATAGGATATCTTATAATGTTTAATTCATATCTTGAATGTTCATATTGATTAGAGGAACCAGAAGGATGCTGAGTCAGCCAGTGTAGTCATGCCAGAGCGTGGTGGATCTTGGGAGGAGATATTGTGGAATTCAAGTGCAGTACAGGCAAAATGTACATGTTGATCACATTATTTCAGCCACACACATTGAAATACAGAGGTCTGTGTAGTAACTCTTCACTAAGAGCAAAGATCACAGACAATATCTTAACTAAGTAATATCAAATGAAATGGCTGAAGGCAGTATTTTTCATGTTTATTCTAGCAGAATCTTAAATAGCCTATGTTGTGTCCATCAGTGCACGTACCCTGTATGGCCATAAGTATGTGGACACCGAACAATCACACCTATATGAGCTTGTTGGAAATTCCAAAACCATTGGCATTTGCCAAAAATATTCATCATACCCAGACGTTGTTAGGATTGCATACAGGCACGTGGGGGCCATAAACACATTATGAGTTGCTGTGATGGAACAGCCTGTGATTGTTTACGTTTTGGAGTATATTTGAAACCAGCTCTCAGTCAGTTGGTCATTTTAGTTTCCATTGACCGCTGTTACATCATTTTGTTCCCAGTGAAAAATTCAATGTACTGTAAAGATTTTGATCTTCGATATATTTTGTTAATCAAGTCCCGATGTGTAATTTATGTGTTCCCCTAATAAAACAAAGAGCTGCTTTATGACCACAATCTCTCTCCCCTCCTCTTAACTGGCATTGCTACAAAAGGTAGGTTTGTCCCCCCACAGAGGTGGATCAATAGTCGTGTCTTGTTAGCTGTCCACATCACAATCATGTCACCAGAACCCAATTTGCAGAAATCCACAGTAGACAGGCCTCTTCTGACATGCATTTCACATGTCACTTCTGACATGCAGACATACTTGTCCACGTACATATTTGTTCAAATGTTTATTTTTCCTTTGTTATTGATTGGATTGAATAAGTGACTCAGTCAAAACAAATGTTTCTAAATTAGAAATGCAGACCTAACTGTTGCAGTGGTTTACTGGTTAAACAGCATCATTCTTCAAATGATGAATTATATCTGAAAGCAGTCGCATCCTGCAGCAGCTCAAATTTCCATTCTATTGCTTTTGTCCGGCGGAAGACAAAACTTTACCCAGCTGCACAATAGCAACAATTAACCATCCGACCGTCCAGATAAAAGAGGAAATCCACTTCGTAACATCCACTGTCCTCGTAGTGGAGTTGGCAGCAGCGAGAGGGATAAGCCCCCCCACGTACTATGTCTTGAGAATATCACTGTTGTCCTTTTGAGGAGCGAGTCCCGCATAATACCCGCATGGCTGCAGAGAAACAATCTGTAGATTAAGCCCAACAGAAATGTATCCTATAACTCCCTACTTTTAACTATTACACTCCCAACCAATATACTCTGAAATCTTGAAAATGTTTTGCTTTATCAGTACTATTTAAATCGACAACGCAGCGCTAAACACGTCGTCCTCCTAACACACAAACCATTGAATTTCATTTTGTAAATTCCTTGCCTCTGTGACAAGACTGAAAAATGTCCTTTAGTATGGACACATGTGTGTTGTTATGGACACAGATTACGTCAAGATTTAAAGAGGGAGGACAACAACAGCAGAAAGTATTGTCTCTATGAATTGGTTCCCAGCTTTCTAGTCAACTTCTAAAGTGTCTTCATTTAGAGGACCAGGCTTTAACAGCTGACAGTATGTAACTCTTTGAAACACATGAAATCTTTAACAGTCTGCATGAGAAAATAATTGCTTTATTTATAGTTACTGTGAAATTAAGCCCGCTTAAAAGCCAGGGAGAGTATGGTTCAATCAGCTCTGTTGATTCATGCTCTCAATTCGCACTGGATCTGAAAGCAAGGCACATTAAATACATTCCCTTATTACTCCATAAATGCAAGTGGCTAACCAGACAAACCACAAGTAATAAATTAATAGTCATAAAAACACCAAGTGCATAGACAGATACAGAAATTAAAAGCCAGCATCAAATACAACACTTAATCCCATTCAGCATAATAAAATCATGCAAGACAATAACATTTCCAGGAACCAATCACATGCACCTTCAGCAGAATATTTAAAAATGCTTACTGTTGATTTGTATCTCATTTGACATTGACTAAATTAATATAATAAATATCGAGGGACAACATATACTGTACATGTAAATGTAAATGGCAGTGCGTAAAAACTGCAATCATATTCCAATTAATCCTTGCGTTGAATAGGACCCTTGCATTGCATTACCAAATGTGAACCACAAAAAGCCATAACATCCAGCAAACATAAAATGCTTTTTTAAGAAAAAAAAAACTCCAAATGTAACATTACTTCATTAGACTCAAAATGTAATTGTGTGTGCTAGGACAAATATAATAAGTCACAACATGTGTGTTCACACAGGCAGAATTCCCACGAAAGACATACACTCATAGAATCTGTACCTTTACAGGTTGTGCAAAACAGGGCTACTGTAGTTCTTAGATCCATGTGCTCTGTGCTTTAGCAAACTCTGTCGTCTATTGTCATGTCATGCTGTAAATGACATCTATGAGGAGATCACATGACAATAGCAACATACATTTCTGAGGGGATGCACGTAGATCAGCGGCAGTCGGGCTGGAGCAGGGCCTCTCACGCTACGAGTGCTGATCTGGAATCAGCACCCTCATCTGTGTAATTGGATTTCTTGTAATCCAAGAGGCTAAACTGATCCTAGATCAGCACTCTGGTCACCCATGGTTAATACATGATCCTGCGGAGGGGACACCAGGGCCGGGGGGTCTCACCCTTCACACTCCTCCCCCGCTCACAGTCCATGGAGACAGCAGCCTCTTTCCAGTCTCCTGACCTCCATCTGCTGCAGGGGCTCTGTCTGGCCCATACGTCCTTGTAAGGCTTTGCCAAATGGTTGGCCGTGACCTGGCCCTTCTTTACAGCCCTCCTCGGCTGAGGACAGGACACACAAGGACCAATTTAAAATGTAAAAATACCTTAAGATCCAGATCACCTGTTCTCTTGTATGCCACCATCTATCAGCGTTATTCTTCCAATCAACTGTTGGGATATCCACTCCCAGTACTTCTCTTCTGTCTCTATTGTCTTACACCCGTTAGTCCCATCCCATGTGTTTTGTGTGTGCGTATGCATGTCTGCAAGAGAGACTCAGGCAGAGAGAGAGACAGAGAAACAGATAGAGACAGACAGAGACCGAGTGTGAGACAGAGAGAGACAGACAGAGGGAGAAACAGAAAGACAGAGAATGGGAGATTGAAACAGCGAGAGAAACAGGGAAGGGGGATGCTGGCTTTGAATCATTATCATGCTAGAACATGTTCAGCTCTCTGGCCCTCCTGGTTGTAAGTCAGCTCATGTCTTAAGTGAGGAAGACCATGCCTACCCATAATACCACCTTCTCCAAAAGCTCCAGCCTAAGAGACCCCAACACCTGACAATTAGGAAAAATATATGCAAAAAACTAAAAGTATATTATTAAGAAAGTATAATACAAACATTAAAGCAGATTTCTTAAGACG
>JACXGJ010000689.1:15910-27417 GCA_016801105.1 Esox niger
TATATATATATATATATATATATATATATATATATATATATATATATATATATATATATATATATATATATATATATATATATATATATATATATATTAAAGGAGACAATCAGAATGTAGGCATTATCAAGACAAAGATGTCATGTTAGCACGAGTTCTTAACAAGTTTGCAATGCTTTATGAATATAGGCCCAGATCTAAGATAAACGAAAAGTTCCTTTAGATTTTTTTTTAATTCCTTGCACACAGCATGAACCCTCCTAAATTAACAACCACTGATGACATTGATGAGTTTCATACTTAATATAACAGCCCAAAGTGAAGAATTCATTTTTTTTCACCTAATTAGGTAGATTTCAGCAGAGTGCATAGGCTCTAAGGACATCACGAAATATTCACACCTCTGACACGTGGAACAAAGGGCTCTGGCAAGTCATGCCACCTCAACCTCCTTATTACACCGAGCCAAGTCAATGTAATGTATAGAGAACACCAAATGCTTCCCTGTTTGATAGGAGACCCTTTTCATACAGTGATATGAACATGAGCCTGTACTCAAGAACCATCTTAGGCTGGGAAATCAATCAAACCTGCCACAGCAATGTCTACACAATGTCTGCACAATGTCTGCACAATGTCTGCACAATGTCTTTACTTTCAATATTCGCCCAGTGCCCACTTCTTATTTTGAACAGTGAAAGCATATCTGCAAGGGTTTCTATTGCAGTCGTATATTTTGAAACATTACCCAAGACCAGTCTGAGATTTCCATTATATAAGATGCTGCATTGTATAAGTACTGTTGTAATACTGCCATGCTGTTCTGGTTGAATGTTGTGCAAGCGCCGGTCTAGGATGGCAAACATTCAGGTGACAAGGAAGATGATCTCTGTGATCATTTGTACCAGAGGGAGGCTTTTTGAAAACAGACCACTGTTTCTAAGAGCAGTGTGAACGGTGAAGTGAACTTCCACTAGTAGACCCAAGTGGCTCTGGAATACTCCATGTTTAGGACTGAGTGAGGGGCAGTTTCCCCATAGCCAGGCCATAGAGCACGTCTCTTATCTCTTGAGGGACAATTACCATTTCCTTTTCCTTGATCTTGTTTGTTTAACTTGACACAGTGAAAAAAGGGTTGACATTGACCAGAATCCCTTGCATTAATGTGCCTCATGTTCTGCATTCATCATTGTCACGGAGCTGGAGAAGCCTGGCACTGTCAAGAGGAGAGTAGAGAGGGAGCCCTTAAGTGTGTGTGTGTGTGTGTGTGTGTGTGTGTGTGTGTGTGCATGTGCTTCGCCTTCCCTGTAACACACATCATATGTACACATGCAAAATATGTACACATAAATATACATTTGCACACTAATTCAAACTAAGAGCTATTATACACAATAGAAAAACAATATAAACTGCTCTGGAAAAAATTAAGAGACCACTGCACCTTTTTCGTTCCTTTCCAAAAAAGTCAAAAAGGAAAGTTTTGAGTGAAAAACAGAAGGGTTATAATTAAGAGATGACTGCAAATTGAACGCTTCTGTTCCTCACTCAGAACTTTCCTTTTCAACTTTTTTGGAAAGTTAAGAAAAAGGTGCCGTGGTCTCTTAATGTTTTCCAGAGCTGTATGTAAATATGTATATGCATTCACTTTTATCCATTTTATAAAGGGTGCCAATAACCTATATATACACAGTCAACTCAAATTGCGTTGCAACTTTCATTACAATGCATTTTCTCAAACACAAAATAAATGTATTGATTGGTAGGATTCTCCAACTGTAATGTCATCCTCCTGTCTGCGTGTGAGGGTACAATACACTTGGGTTCTCTTTCAGGCTGGTTCATCACAGCTTCATTTGATTTCAATTTCAAAATTACTGCCCTAATAGTGGTGTGTATTTTACAGCCATTGCATAATTTATGAAGGTCAAAACCTTTGTGTCTTATTTCCTTTGTGTGTTCTCTGACCTTCCTCAGGTTGATAAATGAAAGGGAGTTGGGCTTGTGTGTCACTTTATATTTATACCCCAGTGAAACAAAGAATCATGGAGGACTACTAAAGAGCTGCTATTGACTCAGATGAACTTGAAAAAAACATCCTGATGGTAAGATTTTTCCATCAGATTTAGTTCACAAAAATGTCTATGGGTGCCAATAATCATGACACAATTGTGACACACTATCATTCCACTAATAGTGCAGAGACAGCATATTATGGACATTTTCTTAAATTACAATGCAAACATTTAACATAAGTGTTTCTTCAATGAGCAATGTCACTTTAATTAAATGTTTTCAAAAAAACATTTGTCTTTTGCCTCTTGCCTCTAACTCATCTTTACCAAGTGGTACAGTATTTCAGGAGAATACTCTACCCTCAGAGAGTGGAGGGGGCTGGTTGAGTGATCTTGACCTGATAAATCACCTGCGCAGATGGGGCTCCTTATGTACTCACATATGGTTAAAACTGGTAACTAGGTAGCGTGGCAGATAGCGTCTGGACAGTAACTGAAAGGATGCTGGATTGAAAATGTATTTGTTGCCTCAGGGAAACAATGTGCATTTGAAGGTTACAATATCAGACTGGACATGAGGTACTTCTAACACAAAACATCTAACAACACAAACATAATTTTGCCCTCACAAATGTCTGATGATGTACCTAGAAGAATTCATAGAACTTCACTAGTCCACTTTCACTGCGGTCAACTCCAATCAGAATTTCACGATTTTCTTTTGGCATGGATACTCTAAAACAAAGGTTAATATAATTTGGGACAGACATTAGTACACTTGAGACACTGATTCCTCATCAAAAAAACACTTTGAACCACATGCACATGTCGTACCTCTGTGACCCAAATGGCATCCTATCCCTTCTGCAGTGCACTGCTATCACAGGGCTTTGGGCACTGGTCCAAATAAAGAATAGGGTGCAATTTGAGAGGGAACCAAGGACTTATCAAGTCCCTATAGCTACAGTAATATCCAGAGCAACAGACATTCAATGTAGTATTTCATAAAATATCTGAGATGAGGCTTCTTATGAATACGTCTCCCCAGTATTTGCTCCCTAGCAATGAAACACATTTAATTTAGATATTGTTGACAGAAACTCCCACACAACCCCCACAGCCAACTCACAGCTTAATTAGTAGAGAGAAGAGTGGTCTCCTACAAAGGCCTGTTGCCAGATGAATCTCTGTGTACAGCTAATCCATACACTTTCAATGGAATGGATGTGAATAGGTTGGGATTAATGACAGGGCCCACATTATATAGTCCCTATAGTTATTCGTCAGTAGGTTTCAGACCAAACACTACTTGAATGTTTTCCGCTACACACCGTTCAAACAGCAGGAGCTGCTTGTACTAGAGTCAAAGGTAATCAGCTACTGAATATTTACTTGTGTATTCTAATTCTGCATGGATCATGCTCTCATCTTGACTAACATGAATGTGTTTTACTCATTATTGAACATTATGTAACATTATTATACCATGTGAACATTTATTGGCTCTGTATTTAAGTTGTTTTTGATCCAAAAGAATATAAGGATGCATATTATTGCATTAGCAAAACAATATCATGACTATGTTAAAGGGCATGAATTAAGCTCGAAACTTCCTTGACAGTGCTATTTCAAGTAGCTGCTATAAAGTTGAAGCCTGGGGACCTTTCTAGCAGAGACTGATTGTAAAATGTTGGTGGTAACACACCTTGCAACGTTGGACCAATCAAATGCCTTGCTTGGGTGACGCTCTGACAGCGCTCACTAAAACAGTGTGCGGGGTGCAACAGTCACCTAGATGCCAGAGAAACCGCTTATTTAACCCCCATCATATGTTGACATATGGTGAGTTGTATATTTACCACAGTTTTGGCTAAACAAAATCTACTTTCTCCTCCGGGTTTTCTCCAGCCCTACCTGGTCTCTTCACAGTGAGGAACATAACTATAAATCCTTATCATTAGCCTAACTGCTCCTCATGCCTTATATCAGTTGGAGGGAGTGCTACTATTGTCTGGCTGAGAGATAGTGTCATGGTTACTGAGCTAAAAGAGGATCCTCACACGGCCTTATGTTAAAGCACAGAAATCGGATGCCTCTTCTGCAGGCATACACAGAAGAACGCCTACTAATCACACATACACTTCAGAAGAGAGAACAAAAGGATACACAACATGAGACTGGGTATCATTCATTACCGATAATAACACGGAACCACAACCGTGGTGATGAAGCCCTTATTTCTTGTTTTTCCTACTCGAGGAACCTTTTTCACGTACCTGTTGACAGAAGCAATTAAATGGTGAGAGGAGGTTGGCTCTGTGTTACAGACATGGAGGAGAGGGAAGGAACTCTCTCCTCACTCCATCTGACTGACTGTCTGTCTGTGTGTGTCTGCCTTTCTTTCTGTCTGTCTGTGTGTTTGTGTCTGCCTTTCTTCCTGTCTGTCAGTGTGTGTCTCTGTCTTTCTTCCTGTCTGTCTGTCTGTGTCTGTATCTGTCTGTGTGTCTGACATTCTTTCTTCCTGTCTGTCTGTCTGTCTGTGTGTGTGTGTGTGTGTGTGTGTGTGTGTGTGTGTGTGTGTGTGTGTGTGTGTGCGCCTTTCTTCCTGTCTGTCTCTCTGTCTGTCTATGTGTGTGTCTGCCTCTCTGTCTGTTTGTGTGTGTCTGCCTCTCTTCCTGTCTGGCTGTCTGTCAGTGTGTGTCTGCCTCTCTTCCGTTCTGTCTGTCTGTGGGTGTGTCTGCCTCTCTTCCCGTCTGTCTGTGTGTCTGTGTGTGTTTCTGCCTCTCTTCCTGTCCTCTGCCAGTGCCCATCTGTCCGTGCACCCTCCTGTCTTGAGTTGCGGTCCACCTGAGTTGCAGTGAGGGTGATGTCAGAGGCTATGTCAGCTGCTATGTCAGCTGCTCGTGGTCAGCCCTGTAGCCCATATCATAATCCAGGTCCTGTTCTGCTGCTCCTACAGGGAGGGCCCATAACAGCAAGCTGAAAGGCCTTCAGCACAGCAGCTGTAGTAGCACTGACACACACTGGCACTGCACTCTGAATTACAGTTGAAACTGGGATCAGTCCGTGAATTAATACTGTGTGGTCTGAGGAATGCAGACAACAATCACTCCACAACTTAAGGTCAAAGGCCGGCCTGTAGACGGAGAATTAGAGGAAGGGTGAGGTCCTATATGATTTCATCAAAGAGCAGAGGTTTATGTCTATTGATAGCACAGTACAAACAAAACCCAGAGTAGAACAGAAATATCAAAACAATACCTATTTAGTGGATACCCAAGCAGTGAATGGCTTTTGTCAGCTACAAATGACTACAGTGTGAATGTAGCAACAGTACAGAGAAAACCCCAGTCATTAACCTATGGTAATGACCAAAGCCAATTTCTGGCTGTTAAAGATCAAACATATCTGGGTTAATGTGAGGTCAATCAAATGCATGTGTGGGAATATCTGAGTGGGAATATCAGTCACTGCATGATTAGGAGGGAATTTTCATACATATTGTATCTATTGTACTACATTTTATGGGAATGTGTTGCAGAAAGTTGTGCTGTTGTCTCTGAGATAGGTTAAAAAAGTCCGTTTTTTTCTGTAATTCAAAGTAAATTATCAGACTGTCTGCGAATCATTCAATGTTTTTGGAAATCCTGGGACTTTAGTAAACGTTACCAAAGTTGTGGTGATGTAGAAAAAGAGGTAATGTAAGAGATTGGTGCACTCTCAATGTAAGGAAAATCAGATACGAGGCATTTACTGACAATTGGCCATGCTTTCCCAGTGATCTGAGCTGTTTAGCCATATCGGAGGCCCTCCCTCCATAGGTAGAGGCCAGATGTTGGGCCACCTGGAGACCACAGACAGGCACATTGGCAATTCAGTTCAAATTTAAACAGAATGGGCCAAAAGTCCCTTGGAAATCCACTGCATTCAAATAGCACCTTTTGATATTAGATCAATACGAGGTATTAACAGTCAAGTCACTCATGCAGAGGAGACACCATGCTTTGACTGTGATAGTGTGATACATTATGTGCCAGAACTAAACAAAGAAGTTATTTCAATTCAAACGGTTTTGTTACTTTTTTCACTAAAGGTCACAGGCTGTCAAAAATATCAGCATATTGACCTTTTTAAACATTCCAGCAACATCAGGATCATAGATTAGGCTTTCTTTCCTCTTCCTCGCTAACGAAGGGTTAAATCTCATTCACACCAAGTCACAGGGGACTGCAACTCTTTCTGCTTGTCATTTGCAGGTCATTGGACAGTTCATTTGGAGTCTAACATGGCGTGGACTGTCCTGGTGATGTGAGTGTATTGTCAGGAGAACAGATTTTGAGCGGTGCAGTGACAGAGACCGAGAGAGAGAGAGGGAGAGAGAGAGAGAAAGCAACTTGCACTGCTAGCACATCCAATCCACTGTGCTGAAAGCACAAATGTTTAATTTCCTCATTGGCCAAGATTAACACATGTGGCTCATCACTGGGCCGTCAGGCTATTGATGACACCATTTCCATTTGACAGTGTGTGGACTCATGTGCTGGAGGAGCTATTCACTTCAGCTTTACAAATGGGCAAAACTATTCATTAGCATCCCGCTACAAATTGATGTCATACAATTATGGCGGACCGTTACTTTAACGCTGGCACCTCAATAAATCATTACCACTACTTAAGGTCACACAGTTCCGGACGTTTCTTTCAATACCCCAAATCCTAGTTGGAGGATTACAGATTTTCTGCAAATCTTTTATGGATTTAAGGATTTCAAGAAAACATGGGAATTTTGGGAAACTTCATGTTCAAAATGTACAGCTAGTACTTGTACCTCCACTTCCATGCCGTAGTCCTGAACCAGATAGATGTTCATGGTGGAAGTACTCTCACATGAGGCCCACCTACCAGGGACAGTGGAAAGGCTATGGACCTGGATTCCATCGTCATTAGTCTCCTCCACCATGGAGCCATATGCAGTCCTCGAACCTTGAAATTGAGGACTCGTGTTAATGATGTTATTACTGTCCTACCAGTAGTAAACTCGTGTTAATGATGTCATTACTGTCCTACCAGTAGTAGACTCGTGTTAATGATGTTATTACTGTCCTACCAGTAGTAGACTCGCGTAAATTATGTTATTACTGCCCTACCAGTAGTAGACTCGCGTTAATGATGTTATAACTGTCCTACCAGTAGTAAACTCGTGTTAATTATGTTATTACTGTCCTACCAGTAGTAGACTCGCGTTAATGATGTTATTACTGCCCTACCAGTAGTAGACTTGCGTTAATGGTGTTATTACTGTCCTACCAGTAGTAGACTCATGTTAATTATGTTATTACTACCGTAACTGTAATAGATTCACGTTAATGATGTTATTACTGTCCTACCAGTAGTACACTTGCGTTAATGATGTAACTACTGTCCTAACTGTAATAGACTTGCGTTAATGATGTTATTACTGCCCTAACTGTAATGGACTTGTGTTAATGATGTTATTACCACACATCCAGTAACAGACAGTAGTGTTAATGGCATTATTATCACACTACCTGTGGTTATTATTAACCTAAATTAAATGCATTGAAACAATTGTCAGAAAATGTAGACTCAACAGTGCTGGTGACCATTCCATTGAAAGTGATATGGACAATCTTATTCCTGCAGATATACTCAGTGCCCTTGGAGTTGTGGCCTGGAACCAGCGGACAAATGGCACTCCAGGCAGCCAGACCATCCCCTTTTCTCACTGCACAGGACAAATGGACAGAAGGATACAAACACAAAGATGCCAGCACTCAGCCATGCAAGAATACACACACACACACACACACACACGCAGGAATGCATATATACACACACACACAAACATACACACAAGCTCACAGCCATGCAAGAACATACACACAGAAACACGAATGCCATGTATACAAACACACAAAAATACACACAGAAGCACACAACCATGCAAGAACACACATACTCAGGAATGCCATGTATACAAACACACAAAAATACACACACAAGCACACAACCATGCAAGAACAACACACACCCACACACAAAGGAATGCCATGTATACACAAACACACAGACAAGCACAGACAAGCATGCACACACATACACACACATAAAATCGGACATTAAGCTGCACACAGGAGAGCGGCACCCAGCAGGGGGCCCACATAGCAAGGAGAGTGATGGACAGCTTGTGGAATCACTGCATGTTCCTACTGTAATCTACTGTTAAAGGTATCTATCTCTATTCAGCACAGCCCCAACTGCATGGTATAAATGTGCATTGTTTTCATCCACTTCTCTTTTGTTGGCCATGAGTCGGAGAGCCCCAACTAAAGCCTAAATAACACCTCACTTCTCCGTGCCCACTCCCATCCCAAATCAACCACTCTCTCTTTATACTGAGGTGACATATAAAGAATTAAATATTAATACGCTGTTGTGTATCGATTGAATACAATTGCTCCCACTATAATGGGCAGGTTGATATTTCTGAATAAAACAATGACAAACTTGTTATCAAAGGGCATTTTTTTAAACATTTATAACAGCTGAGTAGCTTGGGTGCCGACCAACTCACATGGGCAACGCAAGAGAAGTGGATGAAAACAATGCACATTTATAGCTAAAGTGATAACTGAGAGCTAAGCATGAAAAACAACAGCTCTGGCAGCATCTCAAATAGCTACCCATTCCCCTTTTCTGGACACACTAACCTGGGGTGTGCAATTTGCTGCATTTAAAAAACACCTCTGTCCAGTTGCCTCAAACCTAGTGCATTTAAAGTGGTTCTGTATGGAGTTCAACTTTACAGTGCACATACCACCCAAATCTTTCAAATCACACTGAAAACATATACATTTACACTTCCTCCCAAAAAATATGACAGGGAACAGAAGACGTATTCTTCCACGCAGAAATGTGTGTTGTGGGCAATGTGAATGATACAACATGAAAACCAGTGCAATTTATTTCTGTATATGGGAGACAGATCTGAGCAGAACTGATGGCGCCTTTGTTTGGATGAGTCACTAAAAGAGAATGGTGGAAACATTCCACCACACCAGCAAGCCTAGTCAGTCCATACTGAGGGAGGAGAACAAAGCAGGCCCAGTGCTTCAGCTGACCAATAGTAGGGAACTCTTACATTCAGTGCTGGATTCAAACACTATTTTTTGTCTTTCAAATACAATTAGCAATTTTGTTAGCCTCCTTGGAGAGGCAGATGGTCTGCGTGTGCAGTTCCATAACCTGTCTATAAGTGACATTTTTCAGAACTGCTCAATCAAGCCCAGTGAAAGGATTTGAAATAGTATTTGGACCCAGCTTTGGTTGCTGTAGTGATCTGGAGCTGTCTGCCAGTTGTCACTCAGAGGTTAGTGTGACTGTGAGAAGCCATGGAGACCACCTTCCGGGAAGGACTGGAGGAAGGACTGAGGAGACACTATATGTTCACTTCGGGCCGCCGTGTCTCCACTGAGGTGTCATCTCCGCGCGAGGTGACAAATCCCCCCTGGAATGAGCCCCTTCTCCTCTCCTCATTTCTTCTGCCGTTCAAATTACTGTAGACTCCCTGTCTGGAGCGCCAGAACGTCCACAGGCAAGGACAGAGCCATGAGACGGGAGGAGTCCGTGCTCCCTTGTGGCATCTTGCTCCATCATTTCACACTTGGTTTTTCTCTACTTCTGTTTCTCAGGCTGCAGGGCGTTCTGCTCCAACTGGGACCACAGGACTTGGATAGACAGGGTCTCGCCCAGACATACGCCACATGTCAGCCTGGCCAGACGTCCAGAGTGTGCTGGCTGCAGCCTGGAGCCGCCAGGAAGCTGGTCTGAGGCCTGAGCTGCAGAGCTGCCCTGACACATTGTCCCTTCGCTCCAATAAGACGGACCTACTGTGCATCTTCACTATCTGTCTCTCAGAGAAATAAACAACTGAAGGCCAGCTAATGAGTGGGAAACATTACACATTTTCTGGTCTAATCTTATGCTGGGTAGATTTAAAATAATGATCGATAATGCTGTGGGATTACTTTACCATCTGGTTGGCTGGCTAGGGGAAGATGCGGAGGCAGACTAGAATCAGGCTAATCAATCAAACAATCTCGACAATCCCTTGTCCACTGAAAACAATTAGCCCACTTCTACAAAATCAATAGGACTGCATTCTGTTTAGATACCCAATGGTCCTACATTTAATAAAGTCTCCCTGGGTTTTGATGAAGCAGTCAGTCGGCAAGGCCATCTGAGGTCCCAAATGGAAAAAAAACATTTAAATAAAAAAATATATAAAGGGCTCCAGGAAAGGCCTCATAAAAATTGCGAATCGAAAACAATATAATTTAATGTAGTATTGGTTATTTTTCACTTATTCATTAACAGACCTCCCATGTGGAGGTGTTGTGGAGTGGAGAACAGATAATCTATTTTGTCCTAAGTGTTTAGGGAAACAACAGGCAGCAATACATTATAGCTGAAGGAAACAAAATAACTATGGAAGAAATCAAAAAAGGCCTTCATAAAGTTTCAAACTATAAGAAATCCTCAGAGTGGGGTTGGTTGATTTCTCCTGTTCCTCGACGGCAGGTCCCATACATAATTAAAGCTGGAATTTGTATCTGTCTGCACTCTGTGGCCTCTTGATAAATTAATATCTGGTGGAAGTCCTACACACTGCTAGCTTGCCATCACATTAGTCCATTTCTTTCAGTCAGCTGCTAACTCTATCAGCTATTTGTAAATCTAGAGAGGGAAAAAAGACTGTGAGATTGTCTGACGTGTATTTATTATCATAAATGTCCATTATAAATGAGGTATGATTCCAACGTCAGGGCTATGGGGCTGTAAGTGTGAATGTACAACCCACTAATGATTCATGGCTTGGGAAGGAAACGTGTGTTGACATTGCCTTGCTGTACTTTCCCAGCATCATGAATTTTGCTTCCATAATCCCATGCTAGATTGAATTGATAAACTATGATGTATGGATTACTTTACCATTTTTAAAAAACACATCCTCTTGACATTACTAGACCTAAGTTTTATTTTGGTTAATAACCAAATTATTTGGCATTATTAAATATTTGTTAAGATATTTTGTTACGACTTTATAACCAAAAAGAACCAACTCGGTGGGACATCAACATCATTGTCTGAACCCTTCTGATGACCTCGCAGGAATGTGATCACACAATACCACCGGTAAAGTCATTTCAACCTAGATGTCGTTGCCCAAGTTCTTACAGACGCAATATTAGGATATGACATCTCAGTACAATACTGTCACCCCATTATACTGAGATGTCTATTTAAGTCTATGGATTTCCCAAGTGAAAATCCCAGTACAAAGATTCCCAGAAACCGGGAAAAAACTAATCAAGAAATCTGAAATCCTTAAACAATCTGTGGAAAGTTCCTGCATCCTCAGGCCAGTGTCATCGTCGCCTTCTATGCTCGGTCATAGGTATCGGCAGACCT
>JACXGJ010000689.1:27517-110637 GCA_016801105.1 Esox niger
TGAGAATGAACTTGATGTCCTCCTTGACTGAGATGGTTATCTCCCAGGGAGCGAAGATGACACGCCGGTTGCTGGTTGCCAGGTCCTGGAGGCCCATGTTGTCCTGACTGAAGGCACTGTGGTGGATGGGGCTGTAGGGGAGCTGTGTGTGTGTGTGTGTGTGTGTGTGGGGGGGGGGGGGGGGGGGGGGGGGGGCAAACCAGAAGACTGCATTAACCTTTGGTCTGCTGGGGGGCGTGAGTGGGCCAACCAAGGGGACACCCCCATAATCAGGCTCCTGTCAACGCTCCTTCCAGGAGATTAATTCAGCTGCTTTCAATTCCTGCTCCCGTAAAGCTCCTGCCATACAGTAGCGCACACATTGTCCTGTTTAAAACACATGCACATGGTTCTGACTCAATTTAATACAGGAAACGGGAGGGAAAGGGGGGGTGTAGCTTTGTTCCCCTGCGAACACAAATAACATGCATCAACAAGAAACCCAGATACGCTGAGCACTGAGTAGAGAGAAATCTAATCAGAAAGTCAATCTGAAACAGCATCATGGGGGAGAAAAAACTCCACCACAGTGGGGTTGAGTGGACCAAAAAACCCGGTTTGAAAACCGGAATTCATCTGGAGATAAACGGCACACAATGCCAACTGTTTGCTTGATTTCACTCACCTAAATGGACTCCGTCGCCTAACAGGGAGTGTGAAGAAACACAAAGGGCCCTGACGCTCCTGAACAGAGCCTCGCGGCAGAAAGCACCTGTTCTGAACCATCCATGCAAGAGTTCCGCCCGATCTTACACAGCCTAAGCCCGCAGCCCAAATGGCACCCTATTGTACTCCGGTCACCTATCTTCAGACCAGGGATCGAAGAAGTGCGCTGTATAGGGGACAGGGTGCTATTTTGAGTGTTGTCCCTGGCTCCTCCAGTGTCTGTGGCTCAACCGAAGGTGCTAATGAATTGATCAGGCAGGCGCTAATGATGCAGTGATGTGGGAGGGGAGGGGGGCTTGACAGAGACAGAAGGGGGCATCGTTTGTTACCTGTAATAGCCCTGGATGACGATGTGCTCCCCAGCAGGGGCTTGACAGAGGTCGGGGTTCTTCTGATCATCCATTTTCTGCAGTGCGTCTGTAAAAGGTCCCGTGGCATTGATAACACATTTGGCTCTGACATCAAATTCCTGCCCTATGAAAGAAAACAGCATCAATCACCAGGGGCCATTCATCTGTACCCACTGACAACCGGGATTATTCATTTATCAGCCAACACCTCTCCGTAATAGAGTGGCTCGCGTGTGTCCAGGGGAGACTTCAGAGGATTGTAATTAATAGGAAACAGAGATACCTAATTTCCCTCTCGCCTCTTTGTGTCAAAGTGCAGCCCAAGAGGCGAAGCGTAAGGAGGGCTTTTAATGCACACAGGGAAATGTACACGTCCCAACTGGCCTCCTGTCCCCTAGTTAGTGCAACGCCTTCCACCAGGGCCCATAGACGTGTAGTGCACTGGAAACAGGATTGCATTTGGGATTCTGTGAATTCTGTGAATTCTGTGAATTATTAATGTGCTGCCCGATGCTGACGAGACGTTTGTATGGGGCCCATATCAAAGGTAGCATGATGATGCTAAATGATCTGTTTTGACAATGACTTGACTGATGGGCCCTCCTCCTAATGTGACTGGTGACTCCGTGCCAAAACGTGGGCAGAGGGGGAAAAAAGAAACCCAATGACAGAAAAATGTCATTTTCTGTGAATATGTTGTGCATGTAATTGTAAACGTGATGCGGTAATACTGTGGCGATCAATGAGAATACAATTAACTGAATTCAAGGGGACAAGTGAGTCAAAGTATTCATACAAGCACTTTCCCTGGGAGGCCTCGAACTTACAGAGCAAAGGGAGACATTTCCAAAACCAAAAAAAAAAGAAGACCAAAAGCACACTTCATGTCATTGAAAACATCAGGGGGCACTCATGTATTGAGATCCTAAAACCTGGGTTATTCCTGAAGTGTTTTCTGATACTCCTCTTTTCCCGCGTACAGCTTCATTCCTCCAAAGCCACTCCTATGCATGACATTTAAAAGGTAAGGCCATTTGGAGTACGCTAATTCTGTATTACATTTCTGGCAGATCTGAAGGAGCTCTCTACGCCATAAAACGCATATAAAATATTAAAGCCCTACATTAGACGTGCTTTGACTATGTGCAAAATTGCGGCGGTAACCAGGGCTCCCTAACAAGCAGGCTCCGGGCGCTGACGCCCCCTGTGGCAGGGGCCGGCATGCCGGGACGGAGGGCGAGGCAGAAGCAGCTCGGTGGCTGCGGTTTTACCTGTGATCAGGTCCCCGGAGCACTCTGCAGCCCCTGCCCGTCTGAGGACCTACCCTCTCCAGTAGGTGCAGCGCTTCAGTGTAATCCGCTATGGCAGCCCCATACCTGGCAGCAGTGAGGGCGATGGTGAGGGGTTCATCCGAGCGTCGTCGCGTTGTCCTGCAGCAGGGGGGACAGGACCAGAGGAGGGGATGTGACTCACCCGTCCCCCACCCCACCCCCCCCGTGACTGGTGGTATGGAAGTGTGTCGGAACCGATATGTCACATCTGTCCCTGTCACTGCGCATCAGCGGGATGGCTGCTCCGGCCACACAAGGAGCACACTTAAAGCCACAGTGGCCCTTTGGCCTGTATGCGTGCCCCGACCCCCCCCCCCCCACCCGTTCCCTCCTCTGCGCCAGGCTTGGCGGGGGCTTCACAAGACGAGCAACGCACTTGTTTGGCAGAGAGAGACGGTCCAAGTGTTAAACCAACAAAGTGCGCAGGGCTGGGAGTATAGTAACCTGTTCTCTTAAAGCCAATGCCTATTTCAGTACACGCCACATGCGTGAGTCCGGCCTGCCACAGCCTGTGAGCATCCTTTGGTTCCAAGTGCTGGGATTTAATAGGCAGCTTCATTGGGAAACACAGGACACCAGGTCAGGTGGGAGATGATTAACTTAATAATGAATCAATAAAACCGCTCCATTTAAAAATATGTGCCAAACGGGGCAAAAAACGATAATGGTGGTGATCATTGAAAGTATGTCCCTGATTGCCGTGCTTTCCAATACATCACCTTCAGAGAGCGGATTGGTACAGCGACTGATCTCCTTGTAAAGCAGAAGATCCCTCCTCAGAATCATTTAGTGAAGAGAGGAATCTGGTATCAAGATTTATGGATTAATCCCTCTCTTCCTTGAGAATGTACCCAGATCTATATTCAGGAGTCAGGAGGTTATACGTTTTGTAATTTAAATGAAAGGGGTCTAAAAGGTGACAAATGAACAAAGCCGGGTTTCATTAGGGAGGGCATTCTTACGCACATCTTTGAAGATTTATTGTTGGAAAAATCCTTTGGTTTAAAGTGGAGAAGAGAATAGACATGATTAATCACTTTTAATGTTGGTGTCTTGGGCAACTTTCTTTCTATTTGTTATGGCCAGGCGAGGTTCAAGTCCTCATTGTTGGCCTTGAGGGGAAAAGAATGTTGCTACTTTGCAGGAATGAGCAGGTTCTTTTGTGCCCTGATTTATTTGTGGTTTGAAGGACTGTAGGCTAGGTAACTGCCGGGCTCCGTCTGGTTAATGCTACAGCACGCTCCGAGCCATTCAACCACCACAGAAAAAGAAAGAAAGAAATTGAGGAACAAAAAGTAAAACATAAGAAAACAACAGATTTAAAGGCCACATTTTAGAATGAATTACGTACAAAAGTATGCACCCTGCCAAGACATATTAGGAAGAGAGCAGAGTAAAAGTTCTCATCTCTGTAGGCTGAAGATGACCATTAGAGTGTATGGTTGGCTAACGTGCGCTGTGCAGTGGGCGAACGCAGAATGAAAATACTCAGGGGCTACAGTCAGTGTGTCTGATCCTGGCTGATTGTAGAGCCTGCTGCCAACCTCTGACCTCATGATTCACAGCTCTCTGCTATGAGCCTGGCTCCGCTGGTCGTCCATAGCGGCGCTCCGAATAGCCACACGGTGCAGCACAGTGTTAAAATAATCTGATTACAGCTCCATTTATCACAACATTCCACTTCAGGATTAGTCAAATCAGGGATTATTACTATGGCCTCTAACTAATAATGGGATTATAATCTGATAACAATTAAACCGATGATAATGAAAATATGGTGTCGAAATAATTGAAGCACTAGCCATCAGCAGTGGTCACAAGGAGACCTGTGTCAAGTCTCCTTGGAGGAGCAGCCAGTTGAGTGTGGGAGCACCAGCCCCCTCCCCGGCCCTACAGCTCCTACCTCCTACTCGGCCATAATCCGCGCCTCCTGGAGGTACAAAAGTCAGTGGAGTGAGAGGAACTCCAAGGCTGGACAAAATGCTGCAAAATGACAGGGAAAATAATGACAATGAATTTCATGTCTCCCAGTCATGAGCTGAAGATGCTTGGCTGGGCTGACTTGTCCAATTAAATTGTTGCAGGTACAGTGGTGGGGGGGACACTTATTATCCTAGACGCTTCTGTGAATTACTCCTCTGGCAAAAGGAGAAGCAACGAAGGGGCGACAGATAAATACACACAAAGAGCTTATATTTACCCCCAAAACAGAAGCATACGAGAACGGTAAAGTGTAGTAAATGTCATATTTCACCTGATGTTTTTTATAGCTATAATGCAATATTGCATATATTTCTAATTTGTGTTTTGTTCTAGGTCCTTCCTGACTAAGATGTTCATTCGATAATCTAAAGCATGTCAATATGTTGAAAATATGCAGACTTAATGGCTGGAACAATTGTGAGGACATTCATTTATACAGTCAAATCTTAATCACCAATAAAGATTAGATTTGAAAATGTATTCACAATAATCGACTCACATTTATCAATAAGAAGTGGAGAAATGACAGGTTGAGGAAAAACAATACAGCTTAAAACACACAATACAACGTAGAATAAAACCATTATTTACATGATTTCAATTTTCAGTCGGTTTTTTTAAATGGTTTTAAGCCGTCTTTATGTGCATGATATGTATGGGTATGTCGATATATATTTTCATAAATGAAAAACCTCATAAAAGAGAGCTTATCAAACAGAACGAATATAAATAGCTCAAGCATAATGCCCCCACTCCTACTTACTTCTGCTAAATGAGTAAGGTTGACAGATCACTGCTCAGATCGCAGCCACATTCTCTTCCAAATATGTTGCCTATTTGCAGTACATGGGAATCCACATTTCCTCAAATGCTAAATGAAGTCTGACAGATAGCCTGGAGAAACCAAGTTGGGAGTTTGAGGCTACGAAGGAGACCTTGAGTAAACAGGACATGCTATGTACACCCCGGCTAACAATCAACATATGCTTTGTTTTTCCGATGCCAACACGAGGCACGGATAGCCTGGAGTAAGATGGGTCCTGGGACTGGTTTGAACCAACAACAGAATGCCTACAGGCTATTTTCTGCTTCAAACCATGTTTCTAATTTGTTTACGCTTACATAGCCAACAATACAAGAAAATGTATTTCTGTGTTGGAATGTTAAATAAAGAATTAAGAGAATTATAAAATAGTATATTATCTTCTATATGACATTATACGCTGGGTGGTTGGAATCCTATATGCTAATGGTGGTATATGTAAGCAATCAGTCATCATAGGGTGTGGTATACGGCCGATATACCATGGCTAAGAAGTGTTCAAAGGCACAATGTATCGCTCTTATATGTGGTTTATTTGCCACATATCACACCCCCTTGTGCCTTATTGCCAACAAATACCATGGCTATCAACCAATCAGCATTCAGGATTCAAATCACCCAGTTTATAAAATACCTTATACCAAGGGTATGAGGTGATGTAAGCCTTTGTCCGTTTCCCACAACTGGTATTTCTTAATTACATCATATGACACAGATTTCCTTTATAAAATATGATTATTACCGAAAAAGGGAACTTTAAGGTATATGGATGTTTGCGCACACAGGATGAATTTAACCATCAATTCTACTACATATACATATATAGAAAATGTATTTATGTATATATATATATATATATATATATATATATATATATGCTCAGTTTAGTTCACAGCATACCATAACAGCACACAATCGCTCCCACCAGTCACTGTTTAACGTAGACAAGAGGTCGAGAGCCTTTGTCTTCCTGAAGATGGAGCAGCTCTTCAAGCACTGGGATCAAGCCACCACATTATATATCTAGCCACCACCGTTTCAATGGAAAAGGTACAATTAAAATAGGAATTCACCTCGTTACCAACTCATAGTCATCATCCCTTGCACCATACCAGAGTGAGACAGCACGTAGGTGTGATATTCCAACCAAAAAGGCCATTTGGAAAAGTCATGAGAAGTTGCCACACCACTTGAATGGTGTCATTCAAATCACATTATTTACTATGTACACATCGGTTATTATGCTGCATGTGTATTATCTCTTCATGCTAAACATGCAGTAAATATTATGTTTTGTGTTGAAGGATCACAGTGGAATTGAAAAAGAAGGTCACTCCCAACTTAAGATTGGCACTGTATGTATGGTGATATTGGGTTTGTGTTGGCATGATGACTTTTGGTGAAGTGTGCAGAGCACTGGGAGCCAATCCAGATGTCCCACACCCTTCAGTAATGAGTACACCGCTTTAAATAACAGAGACGACTCTTAAATGTCACATGCAATTAACGCTCATGATACCAGGCAGCACCAATCAAATCAAGCTCCTAAGTTCATACGAAGCTCAGAGAACTGGGACGTTGGGCCATCAGCCGTTTCACCCTCACTCATAATGGGCATCTCAACCACGGCTGATTCTCTTAAAGTTAACTGTAAATCAGCCGAACTGATCTCCATGTTCTAAACTTCATGTGTCTTATAGATGGAAAGGTTTCCTAATCCATGTGGTACATTTAATGACAGATGATCTGAGACGCAGCTGATGGAGCAGGATGGATAAAAGTGCAGAGAGTTGCACAGTGCTAACAAGGTTGGAGTGGTCGTTTACTGCTCCTTCACCACCAGACTGAGACAAAACTGTAAAAACTAAATAATATCCAATAAAATAAAAACATAGTATAATGTATACAATATCTTCAATAGTACTCTGTTGTACAAAATACATTTTTTTCTGGCTGTTAGAGGTTGGTCATATGGTTTCCTTTCAACACCACGTTGAGGAGAAATGGGTTCACATGTAGAAAGTAAACCAACAGGCTGTTAGAGTACCAATGCAACTATTATAAATGTGTATAAAAAGCCACTGTGTTCTGTGAAAAAACAGCAGATCAATTACATTTAATTAGAACAAAAGATCAGTATAGACCTTATTTTAGGTATGCAAACATTGCAGTTTACACTGCAAAAGATTAGTGAATAATGGAAAATATAAAAATAGGCTAAGAAATTGGCTAAAAATAGGCTAAGAGTTTCAGAATTCTCTGAAAACAATGAGCAGAAGAAAATCATAAAAAGTGTATTGTTTAGAACTATTTAAATCAGTGTTGGCTGGCTACAATTAATAGGTACAGATCGCAATCTTTCTACATTCACAATACTCCATGAAATGCATACACTTACATATTCCATGAAATGCATACACTTAAATACTCCATGAAATGCATACACTTACATACTCCATGAAATGCATACACTTACATACTCCATGAAATGCATACACTTTGTACTTGACGTCAATGTTTCCTGTACTAAGATGGAGGCTGTAAATGTTTCATTAAGCTGATAGGGTGGGTGGAATCGGAGGGTTTTTGGCTATTAAATAGTTCAGTTGTCGTGTTATGCGGAGTTTAGGAATATAATGTTGATTAGCAATATCACGTTGATGAGTTGTTTACAAGATTACTAAGTAAAACATACTGATGATGAAAGTTGCTTTCTCAAAGCAGATACGGAATGGCTTGCTTTCTGTTTCTTCAGTGGCATGTACAGGTCAGTAGTCTGAGCTTTGCTGCAGTGCTGCTGACTTTGCAGTTATGTTTCCTGCAATCACACTAATGGGCCCCTTCTCCAGCTCACCTCCAAGACCCCAGCATGTTCATACAGATAGAAAAATAAGACATTCAAAGAAAACACAGACCTAAAATAATGAGATTCTTCAAGTGCTCTGAAATCTTACAGAAAACTGTGACATTTGAGTTTGAACCTGGTGACTTTTTAACAATACAAAGACAAATGAAGACCCAAATGCTCTATTCCTCCCATTACACAAATGTAATTTTCCTGTATTAGCCTAATTTCTGTCTTGATAATGACAGGGGCGCTAACTACTCCCTCTTCTCTTTCTAAGTTTTAGGAATTCTTTGAAATAACTTCCAAGAATCACAGGCTCCTCACTCAATGCAATAGTGTCAAGCCCTCTTTCGAATGAAAAATGAACACGGAGGGTAAATAAAGCAATATGACCAGACGGACCGGGAATTCAACGAATAAGTGTCAGACGCAGAGAAAAAATGAAGCATTTACCTGTTCCTAATCTCATTTCATGATGGCTTTGCGTAGATATCGGACTCCTCCATGAATGAACTTGATGCTCCGGCTGCTGGTCCCGGATGAGAAATGGTGTCGCTCCACCGGGCCAGTCTTAAGATCTGACAGTGGGATGGGAACCTAGGCAACAGATCAACAGCAGGCTGATATCTGGCTACTTATTGTCCCAAATGTTTAGAATACATCACACGTTATTTTCATACAGTATGCATGTCCTTCCACTGTAATAATGCTTGATGGGTAAAATATTGTGCAGGCATACATATTCCAGTGGGTAAAAACGGCCTGCATTTTCATTCAGCTTCACTGTATTTACCTGAAAAATGTGCCTAGAAGTTTTGCTAGAATTCTAAGATACACACACCACACACAGATAGTAGATAATATAAATAATATAGCAAATAGAAATACACATCTCTTTATTAAGTTTTTGTCAATATAGTTATCAAAAAAGGAAAATATATTGGACAAATTGTCTGGACATAAAAAGGAAATATGACATTGAAACTGTTGGTCACTCCCACCATTGAGGCTTGTGTTCTCTCCCTGAAGGATATAGACTGTAAATCCCAATTTTGAAAAGAAGAAAAGGAAAATAAATGTGGATTAGGAAAGGGGATGAGGCGGGGCTTTCGAAAACCCCACTATTTAACCATTAGACAATCAAAATGGAGAAAGGAGAAAACAGCTTAAAGAAACCAGCAGCATAGATAATTGATTTAGGATGTAATGGTAATCGCAAGAGTAATACTCAACAGGGGAACAAAGAAGACATTTTTGGTTATTTGACTTTGCCTGCAGACAGAGAAATCCTGCAAGTTGAAGTATTTTGCAGTTACAGCCTTCAGTGCTGGCTACTGAAGTGCCTTACAAGCTGTGCCCCAGGGAAACAGCTTGGAGGCAGCTTCACCACAATGACTAGGAGGTTATGCAACATCAGGATGGAGAATATCCATCTACCAATGCTGTGAACGTGGAGCGGAACAAAAGTGTGCCCCCACACAAAATCCTAGCAAATTTCGGTTCCAAACTATAACAGCAGTTCAAGCTGAATATGTGGGAAACAGCAGAGATAAGAGATAGTCATTTTGAGAGAACAATAAAAAATAATACAGTGTAGATTGTAAAATCTACTGTACAGTTTGTGGACAGAGCCTTCAAGAATTATTTTCACTTTTGATAAAGATGAGCAAAAAAGGCTATGAAAAAAACGAAATATGTTAGAAATTGAACCTTTGGGTTAAATTGTTCAAAAAAAAAGAAAAAGGATAATTGGCAAGCCTAGAAATGTTTGTGTACCAAATGTAATAGAAGTACATTTCCATTGATATACTGTACATATTAAAAGTCATTAGGAACTCTTAATTGGTTATGACGTCCTGCAGGATGCAGGATGATATACTCCTTTATTCATCCATCATGGAAAATGTCAAGGTAAAACAAATTAAATGCAACTAGAAGTTATTGAACTTCATAAATTAGGCATTGGCTACAAAGAAAATCGACACACCATTTTTAAGGCAATAATTCATATGTTTAAATCAACTGGAGCTGTAACGAACCTGCCTGGATGAGGACCAAGGTGAATCTTGTTCCCATGCAGAATGAGAATAATAATATGAGGGGTTAACATTTCTATCAAGGATCAAAGTTATTGCATAGAAATGTTTGCATCTTCGGTCTCCAAAACTACAAGTCTTTACATCAATGAGAGCAATCAATGTGTACATTTTGTCAGTAGGAAGCTTCTACTCTCATCTAGACATAAAAGTACTGTACCTGGAGTTTGCTTAACATCAATGGAACCTCGAGTGGAATCATTTTGTTCTACGGTGGTAGAAAAGTGAACTCTCTTCCAAAGGAACTTAGGAGCTGGTTAGAATACAAAAATATTTCTCCCTCAACCAGGAGGTCGGCTAAACAGGGTGTTTGTTAGATCTTCCAACGGGACATTTATTCAAAGTATTCATCCAGATTAACATAAAAATATCTCATTGACCACAGAATTTTGCAATCTTTATCCCAGTCCACTGACATAACCCCAAAGAAAACCTGTGGGATATGATGAAGAGGAGAGTCCACAAGCAAGGACCAAAGACTCATATGTATCGGGAAAGATTCCGCATGGGAGAATGGTCTCATATCCCTTGCTATGTATTCTCCCATCTCAAACAAAAGATAAATTGTTTTACTTTGAACGTAAGATCAAGGTGACAGACAATTATTTTTATCATAGTCTTTATTGGTCATCTTTATCTTGGGTGTTTATAATAATCCTGGAGGGCACTGTGCCAGAAGAGGCACCAGGCATGTTCACCATGTCCCATAAAGGTTGCTCACAGAGGTCAGTTATGAGGCTCAGAATATATACCAAAATGACACCCTGAAACAAGATGGACATACATCCTCACTATGCTTAATGACAATGAGACTGAAGGGGACAGCAATAGGAACAATCAGTGGGTAACAGCAGTTACAAATAATTCCAAAGGAAACACACTAAGTCTAGACACCTAAAGCACAGCCAGAGCCTGTGGCTCCTCCCACCGCAATGAGCACACCAAACTCCTGGGTGCTGCATAAGGTTATTAGCAGGAGCTGGCTGGATGGGAGCTCGTCTTGGAAGGCCCTGTTCACCTGTTTAATTCGAGCCTAGACCGTCCAAGCAAACAAACCAGTCATCCATTTCATTGTCATATGACTCCAGGGGACAGTACACATTAATAAATGTGTTTCATTATTATGCATATGTCTTCACATTTTCTATGATGGATTTTTTTTTGGGGGGGGACTATGCATTTTCTGTGGAGAAAAAAAAATGTCAGACACCAGCAAGGAATATAAAACTATAAATCACATGCTAATTTATAACAACTCCCCAACAGGCCCACCCCGCCCTATTTCAAAATCCTGTCCATCTAGCCTAGATTAATGACAAAATGTGCATGTCACATTTAAGCTAACATTGTACAATGCTAAAAATATATTGCCAGAGAAACTAAAAACAAGCAAACATGAAAGCCAAAATAAAGTACAGTATACAATCACATAGTAATATCCAAAGATTATCTCCAGATGATCTGCAACAAAACACCCAACAGGCAATAACTACTGTACCACTAATAAAATGTGGGGTAGATTAGCAGGAGCTTAATTTCTGAGGAGTACATAGCATTTCAACTATGTGGAAGTTCACCTGTTTTTGTTTGTATTAAGTGAGCGACGTAAGGCAACCGGGGTTCTACTTGCTATTACAAAGGTTCCTTTGATTGCTTTTTGTAGCGCCATGCCTCCTCCTGTTACGCAACAAACAATTAGGGAGGCACTATACAACCGTGGCATTAAGTAGCCTTGCTGTTAGTAGCATTACACCAGGGACAGAAATGTTGCTTGATGCTGAAGATAAAATAATTTAATCTGTCTTATCAGTGCTCTGCACTTGAGCAAAGCAGTTTTGATTCCAAATTTGATTCACAGGGACACATCTGGTAGACCACAGCAGCTGGGTTAGGCTAATTTTGAAAGTTACATTTTGTTTGGACATTGTGCAATTTGTGCAATTGATGTCTAAAATGTTTAAATTCCTTATCCTTCATTACAGGACACAAATGGAAGATATATATATATATATTTGCTTAAACATCTGGAAGTGGTTTTCAACTTCTTGACTTCTCAAGGATTTGTCGTGTTCGGTATTCTACCCAGATCAACAGTGGTGGTTTGTGTCAATTATTTTCTGTTAGCATTGATCTCAACCACACTCTAGCCCATTGCATTGTGTCCAGAACAGACACATCAGCACAGCAAGTTTGAATGTGTTGGAAGAGGCGGGAAAATCCTGTCATCCAGCTGCTTAAGGAGAAAGCCATGCAGCTTATACAAAGCTTGAGCTAATTCCCTCATCCATTCTAGACGACTTAAGAAGGACCCAAAATGGAATCACAGCAAATTATGGAGCAAAGATGCAATAACAGCAAACAGAGGCAGAGGCTCAAGAACCTTGGTTTGTGGTTAAATCAATTTCTGATTCCAGTATGGATGAAAAATAACTTGGTAATTAAAATAACAGAGGTAGGATTTGTGAGTTAGATTATATCACATCTAAGACCTATTCCTTAAAAATATAAAAAAGAAAAATAGTCCTAAAAGCTTCAAATTCTCCTAACATTTTCAGATGTGGGCTAACTTGGCCCATTTGGATCCCCTTGTCTTTCAAAACCATTGGGCAAAAATTATTCATCAGAAAATATTAAAAACAAACTATTAGTTTCCTTGATTTTCATTCGAAGCACAACACAACAGGCAATTGATTGTGGTATCCAGGCCACCTGCAGGTTCGGAATACATTTGGAGTCAGAAAGAAAGGAAAAAACAGTCCAACTAGGAAATATTGCCCCACGACATGAATATGCAGGATCTCGATACCAGCAGTGTCATTGCTAATGTTGCTGCCAATTACAGAGTATGTCATGACACTGTGATTCATGAATATTCATCACTGACTGATATAGAGGCAGTGCAATGCAAAGGCCTCTATCCCCATTTTACTGTCTCATTGTGAATGGTGAACAGGTACCTCCATCATACCATGGCGGCGCCTTCCAGCTGCAAGACAAGCTGTTCCATAAGGCATTGCTAGTTAACAGTATGTTATATAAAGGCGTATTAAAGTGATGAACTGCTCCCTGGCTCTAAAGAGCAGGCATTAAAGCATATTAAGTAGACATTTAAGCTTGTAAAGTGGGAATGCAGAAATGAAGAGAAGACATAGGGCATGGGAATGCCTTTAGGGTGAGATTGTTCAGAAAGTTAAAACTCTGTCCGGTCCATGTCATGAAGTTTGTCAGTTCTATCAACAAATATATATAAAAAGGCATAGCCTCAGAACTAATAGACTAGCCTAAATGAATGTGGCGGTGAAACTTTTAGCAGTAACAGAGGCAGATACTGGAAAGTATGTGACACTGCCACTCAGGCTACCTGCTCAGGAGCAGGAGAGAAGCACTAGATTCTGGGCCTTGTACAAAGATGGTTTCTGAGGGTCCCATCATTAGTCAGGATTCAAACATTTTCGAGGGCCCCTCTGCACGTTAGGGCCCTATATACTTAGTATCCCATTTCCCCCGGCCCGATACCACTGCTCAGGAGCATATGTAGAGTAAATAAAAGCAACACTTAAAAACAACTGTAAACATGAATAGCCTGGCTACAACTCCCCACATCCTGAACCTGACTTATAAAGCATTCAGGAAGGACACAGCACATGCGGGTATTTCAATATTACTCTTTTGTTGCAAGGGTATTTATTATAGAGAAGCAAAAGTACATAATGCATGCATTTAGGTAGTTTCATTCACCTCGCTGTTGTTTATCATTGACATGATCGTTATGAGAGCCACGGTCCATAACGCATTCCAAGACGGAGCGAGATGGCCGGGAAGCGCCCTGAACCAAAGGGTGCATTCTGACAGGTCATTACGTAGAAAGGTAAACAATGCTTATTTCATGGCGGATCACCTGCTAAAAATGAATGAACTTACAGTAAAGCTCTTACAAATGTCTCGTTCTGCGAAGCAATCAAGCTGCACAAACCCCAGGATCAATTATTGCAAAGCGTGAAAAAAAGGTTGACAACCTGGTAGGCGGCTCGTCGCTAGCAACAACTTATTGGCAGTCAAACAAGACAGCTCGAGCAAACCAATCAAAACACAGTTAAGAGACGTCTTTGCTTCAATTTTACGTTGAAGCAAACCGCACACATCCTGCCCTGTCCCAGCTCTCTGTTGGACTACTGCGTGTAAAGTAGACTGAAGACCACGCGCACTATATGGTGGAGGCTGGCTTCACAGAATCTGACCCTATCAGGCCTCGTGGGCGCTGTTCATAAGCAGTCATGTAATGATGGTTCTGGTTACAGCACAGATCACATTATTTTATCACAAGACAACAACATACATCTTTACCAGGACCAGCAACAACTTTCCCATCTGTCTAGGAAGAGCACCCACTGTTTAGGACGCGCACGTACACATACACACACAAACACACACACACACACACACACACACACTGTCCAGTTTGTCATAAGAAGCGGTAATATCCCCACTGGTCAATAAAAGACACTTTGCAACCCTGTCTGTTCACGAACACGCACACATTTTACCATGATTGGCACTGTCACTCCAAATTCCATCCACCTCAAATATAAATAATTTTCAGGAAATATCTTTGCCCTGGTTTGATTACATATGACTAGCTCCCCACGTCCAAATGATTGTCAATTAATTGTGCATATAAATGAGGTACTTAGTTATTCTACAGTAAAATGGGCAATTAAACGGCTAATTGTATTTTCATTCTAAACTTTAATTGGTAAATTGATAACAGTAGATTAAGCAATACCAATAGGCTAATAATATACAATAACTAACCACTGAGACTATCAGAATAAAAATGTTGGACTTATAATCCAAATAGACAGCACACAAACACCAAATTGTAGCATGTTTCCTGTTTTGGATAATAGTGTATTTACGTTGTAGGCATGGATTAAACCTGAAATTATTCAATTTGGAGGGTTTGCTGCAGTGATCAAATACAGTTTCATGGGAAACTGTAATTAGTAATGTAACTTTTGAAGCATTCATGTCCCAATAATGTGACTTGATTACTGTTGGATAACTGTCCCCTGAAGAGACATACGAGGAAGAAAAAAAGTACTCATCAAGCACATTTCAGACGTGTTCTTTGATTTGTGGTTATAGACATTTTCAGGTGGAACAAACGTTACATTTTGAATTGAAATTATATGAATGAACAAAACAGGTTTAAATATCATAATTTGTAAACATCCTTGATGACTTTGAAAGTAATAAGATATTTTGTTGAAAATGTTTAATATTTCATGATGTCCAATTCCCTTGATTACGGTGATTCATTGCAGCAACACCACACCAGATTACGGAGTGTTGAAGATCTTGTCAAGACGTTCTTCTAATCACACTGCTGGCTCAACCTGGGAGTTTTGAATGGTGAATACACAAAAACGATTGAGAGTGCATTCTCTGGCTAACAAAAACATCTGAGCTCACGGGCACCCGGCCTACTGCAAGGACTTTCTAGATTGCAACAAGACAAGGCAGCCCTGTCTGGCATCGTAACCACCCTTTGCTGAGCAGATTTGAACTGCCCTTTGCAGACCCAACAGGTCCTGTTCTTATGTTGCAACCAGGATTTGAACTCTGTCCTGGCAGTGGCTTAGACCATTGCCTTGCTCAAAAGGCCTTTACTGGTAACTGGCTGCAGTTACATATATATATAAAATAATATAAATATAAATAGTTTCATGTTATTAGATACACTATATCACTCTGGATAAATATATCAGTAGTCAAGCCTAAAACAATTTGGTAAATTTTACAATACACCCACCATACAAGAAAACAAGTATTATCATAGATATTATTGATAGGCTGATAACCAATCAATAATCAAGAAGAAAATGTATTCTTTTACTTAACACATCATATTTATCAAAAGTTTCAAAGGGTTAAATGCAGAGATTGGCTAAAAGCTACTCTCTGCAAACACTTGCCTGTTTCAGGAAAGCTTCACTTGACTGACCTAATGTACTTCGGGATCTAATAGACGTAGGATAACATCCTCCAAAACTGCCATAAGCTGACGTCTGTCGGCGGTTACAACATTTGATTTCCCTTTATCTTTGTTTTCAAAAAGGTTTTTTAAATGTACTGTTTGTATTCTTGTGTATCAAAGTCTGAGGTAAAATGGGATTGGTTGATCTATGGGGGATGAACAATACTGTCCTCTAGAGGTGAGTGCAACCATGAAGTATTGTTTGGGTTCTCTAATAGTTCACTAATTACTATGCAATTACTGTAGTAGAACGAGAGCTCACTGATCATAGACTAAGTTTGTTAATAATCCCATTGGAATATGGACTCAAATTAACACATGAACCAATGTGTTACAAAAAAATCTAACTATGTGTTGGTAGTATGCTATATTATTGCATGCAAACTCACGATTCCCCAATGCTGGATACGTTTATTCAAGAACGTCCATACCTTGTCCTATGTAGTAGATTCATGCAACTAACAGGTCATGGGAACACATTTTAAGTGGATAGGCGGGCATCTAGACCTAGACGTAAAGACCATGTAATAAAACTTCTACTGTACAGGAACAATAGGACAAGGTCTATTTTTGGAGGTCTGTTGACTGCGTCAAAGCCTGCGTTTTCTGCGTCACTCTCCATTCTGTGCTCTCCCTATCGCGTTTCCCTTTCTCGAATAAATTGGCTCAGCCATGACAACTGGCCCTCCACACTTAATAATGAGTTCAACCCACCCCTTTATAGTCTGCTCATGACTCAACCAGCAGACGAGAACATGACTGAAGGCCTGTGAAAGGTAGGCCACACACCCACGCGATTATGAGGTCTATATTTGGAGTCCAATTGAAATCTATCGTTTAGTTTAAAGATAGCCAGGAAAAATATTGACCCACCGAGCATTATCTAACCAAACAAAGTGCTAACCCTCTCTTGAGTCCACTGCGGGCTGATTGTGACATGCATGTATAAACAAGTCATGGCCACTCAAACATTGAATCTAGAGCAAATATTACTTTTGTCAAAAAGTTATCATTCGCTATTTAAAACGGTTTATAGTGTGTGTTGAGAATGACACATAGACTGACACATTGCGACAGAGCTTTACCTGATCAATTCGTGAAAACGTCTGTGGTCTGCTATGCGTCTTCCCTAGGATGTAGGAACTCCTGGCTGCTGTTTCGAAACATCTAAGGTGAGACCTGGTTTAGGATGGACATCATGTTCATTATAAACAGACGACAGGCCTTCGTTTGTCTAAACAGACTGGCACAGTAATGTTTTGCTTGAATATTTATTCAAATGTAATTTAAATATCCTGGTGTCCATGTAAATATCAGGTTTTCCTATATTTTTTATTGAATAGAATCCAAAAAGGGAACAGTCTCCGTTGCAGTAATACACAACCTTAGCTTTGGACTCGGGGTCGGTTTGGACTGTGTTCCGAAACGGATTGGTGCATGTCACTGGCGACGCAGATGACGTTGGGATGTGAAACACGTGGGCTGTGGTGCCCAGAGCTCACATAAACAAAGGCACATTGGCAGACGCGGTAGTCGATGGTTGTATCGCGCGCAGTGCTCTCATAGGAAGTCATACAGATTGCTTGGTATTGTACGCTATATTCTCACTCACGCATTGGAGCTTTTTCGCAGATTTGAAGAACACTATCTACATGCTTTATGCATGGATTGACAACCACGTTTCTGACGTGAAAGAAGGTAGGGTGTTCATTTTATTACGGTTCATTTTAATACACCATATGTTTAGTTTTTTAACCTTTATGTATTGGGGATGTTGTAGTTTTGTCATGTTTATATAATGTATTATGAGGTGTACACTTTTTCGGTAACAAGTTATTTCTTATATTATAATTTGTCCTGTTGAGAATTGTACCATTGCTCACTGGGATTGGTAGCCTTCTAAGGAATGATAATTGCTACATTTTGCACTGAGTGTTCTGCGTTACTTTGCAAATGAGAAGTTGCGAAAGTCAATGAGGTCCTTGCCGTGCAGAGTGGGCGTTCAGAAACTGTCTATGAACTTCTAACTTCTCGATTTGAAATGTTATTCATGGGCTTAAGAAGCTCATAGTTACGGTTTTGTAATTTACCTTTTGTCATTAAAGCTACAGTGTACAGAACTGATTGCCTATCTTGACTATAACGGTTTCTTAAAGGACATTTATTTAACTTCCTTTGCGTTTTCAAACGAAATTTAAGTTAAAGTTATCTATTTCATTAGGGGAAGATTCCAGAAAAGAAACGCTTTCTTGAATCCTGACCCCATAAAACTCCAGACAACATTATCCATTTCAAGTGTCACCGAAAAACCGTCCCGAGACTAAAGGTAGGAAAGCTATTCTCAACAGTCTGTTATAAAGAATTACTGTAAATAACTAGCCCTACAACTTTTATTACGAAATTTTAAAGTGGAAAAAATACAAATTAAATAGCTTATCTTAACATATGTTCCGAAACTAAATCGTTTGCAACCATTTTTATTTTGTAGATGTAATTCCAAGTCGACATTGGGCGTGCAAAGGGATTTTAACAGGAACATTTTGCCACTTTTGTTTCAGCCATGCCCTGCGTTCAGGCTCAGTATGGGTCATCACCACAAGGAGCCAGCCCCGCTTCGCAGAGCTACAGCTACCACACCGCTGGAGAATACAGCTGTGACTTCTTAACACCGGAGTTTGTTAAGTTTAGTATGGACCTGACCAACACAGAGATATCAGCTACTACTTCTCTCCCTAGTTTCAGTACATTCATGGACAACTATACCACCAGTTACGACGTTAAACCGCCCTGTCTTTATCAAATGCCCCATTCTGGAGAGCAGTCCTCTATTAAAGTCGAGGACGTCCAGATGCACAGCTATCATCAGCAGAGTCACTTGCCGCCTCAGTCGGAAGAGATGATGGCTCACTCCGGCTCCATGTACTTCAAACCGTCCTCACCTCATGCCCCAAGTACACCAAACTTCCAGGTTCAGCCCAATCACATGTGGGAGGACCCTGGGTCCCTCCACAGTTTTCACCAGAACTATGTGGCAGCAACCTCTCATATGATAGACCAGCGCAAGAACCCGGTGTCAAGGCTGTCCTTATTCTCCTTTAAACAGTCTCCCCCTGGTACCCCTGTGTCGAGTTGCCAGATGCGATTCGATGGCCCACTACACGTCTCGATGACCCACGACAACCCAGGATCACATCGGAGCTTAGACAGCCAGAGCTTTGCAGTACCCAGTGCTCTAAGGAAACAGGCCGGCTTAGCCTTCCCTCACTCCCTACAGCTCGGCCATGGACACCAGTTGATGGACAGCCAAGTTCATTCGCCCCCATCCCGAGGGTCACCGTCAAACGAGGGTCTGTGTGCAGTGTGTGGGGACAACGCCGCTTGCCAGCATTATGGAGTGAGAACCTGCGAGGGTTGCAAAGGATTTTTTAAGGTGGGGATTAGTTGATTGTGAATTTTGCAATCGAATTATTGCAATTATTCGTTGTATTATTCGGGCTTGGTTATTATTGCCAGGCAACTCCTATATTAGTATTTTACTAGTCGTTGTATTGGTTGGTGTAGGCCTTGTAAACTTTCATGTCAATTGCACTATAATATTGGGATATCGTTTGGATATAATTTTCTTGTTGTCTGGACCAGCAAGTCTGACATTCCCTATGGTAAATTTGAGTGGTCATTTTATTTTCACCCCACTGATTCAACAGCTTGATCCTACCTCTCGAAATAGAGGTCGTCTCAGAAGGCCGTAATAATATGAATGCCCACGGATTTGTATTTACTGAATGTCTACCCCTCTGGCTCCTCGCATATATTAAAGCCCAAAACAAGAACGATGGGTGTTGCTGTGTAGAGGATGCTGTTACGGTTTTGGCATCCTCTATATAGCACATGCGGTATTAATAACAACTTTGTATGTATTTTACAGGCGTTTATGTTTATGCTAAAAGCCTGTTGTGTTCTTTTTTTGCAGCGCACTGTTCAAAAAAATGCTAAATATGTGTGTTTAGCAAACAAAAATTGTCCTGTCGATAAACGCCGAAGAAACCGTTGTCAATACTGCCGTTTCCAGAAGTGCCTTGTTGTCGGAATGGTCAAAGAGGGTACGGAAATATTGTAGTCATTATAATTTTTTTCTGTTTCCATGCATTGTAACTGCAACTGCGCAAGTTTTTGCGTAAAGTCAAGTTGAGCCTTTTACTCACAACAGTCAAAGTAAAATGACAATTTATTGTTTCTTGTTTTTCACCCAACAGTTGTCAGGACTGCTAGTCTAAAAGGTCGAAGAGGCCGTCTACCCTCCAAACCTAAAAGCCCCCAAGACCCCTCACCACCCTCGCCGCCTGTCAGTCTCATAAGTGCTCTTGTTAGGGCCCATGTCGATTCCAACCCATCTATGTCTGGCCTGGACTACTCAATAGTGAGTTTAACATTTCATTAACTTTAAAAAATATAGTTTATGAACATAAACAATGTGCTGTTGATTTCGCCCATTATTACATTTAAAATATAACGTTTTTAGTTTATATAAGGGATTTTAGGTTGGCGATATAACGTTTTTTGTTAGACCCTGATATCTTACAAAAACTAAGGTTTGCATTCTTAACTTTGTCGTTCTTTTAAGTTGGCATGGGTCTTAAGTAAATTGCTTTGAAATAGAGAACTCAATAAAAAGAAGACATGAATTTAATAGTAAAAAAGCACTACCCTCCTAGAAATAGGCTTTGCAATTTCACGGGTTATATATTTTAAAGGACCTCATTAAGCCCTGTTGAAATTAAATTCCAGTTTCAGGCTAACCCTGACTACCAAATGACTGGAGACGACACTCAGCACATTCAGCAGTTCTATGATCTCCTGACGGGTTCCATGGAGATTATCCGAGGTTGGGCTGAGAAGATCCCGGGGTTTTCTGATCTTCCGAAACAGGATAAAGATCTCCTCTTCGAATCAGCTTTCCTGGAACTTTTTGTTCTGAGGCTGGCATACAGGTAAGCTTGGTAATGATGAAATAACCTCGACTATAATAAAGATCATCCCCCTTCAAGCTCCACTGCTTTGGCTTTTATTAGCTACCCAATAATTAGGAGCCTCTTAAATCCCCATTTATTGCTCAAGGTAATTAATGACACTTTGTTATTAATTGCAGGTCCAACCCAGTGGAAGGCAAACTCATTTTTTGCAACGGAGTGGTCTTGCACAGGCTGCAGTGCGTCCGTGGATTTGGAGAATGGATTGACTCGATTGTTGAGTTTTCCTCCAACCTACAAAGCATGAACATCGATATATCAGCATTCTCCTGCATCGCCGCTCTTGCCATGGTAACAGGTGCGCAGTTACGGAATCTCCTTGATTGTTGTCCCTACTAAATGGTAGATGTTTTAAATTAATTTGAATATAGAAACATTTAGCTAATTATGTTTTGTTATTTTCACATTGCAGAGAGGCATGGGCTTAAGGAACCCAAGAGGGTTGAAGAACTTCAGAACAAGATAGTGAACTGCCTAAAAGACCAAGTCACGTTCAATGGTGGATCCTTGAATCGTCCGAACTACCTGTCAAAACTTTTGGGAAAGCTTCCTGAACTTCGCACGCTATGTACACAAGGTCTGCAGCGTATCTTCTACTTAAAACTCGAAGACTTGGTTCCTCCGCCAGCAATAATTGACAAACTTTTCCTCGACACTCTACCTTTTTAAATTTACTTTTAAACGGACTTATAACAAGACCTCAAAGAACTTCCACAGACTCTGTTTGAGTCAGCCTGACAGATTTTTAAAATTTTATCTCTGAATATTTACAAGCTCCGTAGTACAATCCCCTGCATTCATACCAAGGATCCATAAAATTAACACAGTGAAGAGTGAGCAAATTGGGTTCATAAAACCCACAAATGTTGGATTTTTATTTATTTATTTATAAATGTTACCCCAAAATATTGTGAGTAGCCAACGATCGACCCCACACCAGAGAAAGTCTCCAAGACTTCTCTTGACTTTATTGTGGATATTCTCCACGAAGTTAAAAACTTTCTTGCAACTCTTATTCCTTATTGTTGACTAAACACCTGCTCCATTGATAATGCATACTGATATGTAATATATTCCATTTATATATACACTTATGATAGGTGATGTGATGCGTCCAATGCGTCAATTTATAACACGTGTAAAAAGTTCGTTAATGACAAAAACATTTTTCTTTTATGACTTGTGCCTATGTGTTTCTGTCAGGATCCCAGAGATATGAAAGTATTTCGAAAAGACAACGCATGTTGTAGGTTTTATAGGCACTTGCTGTCGAGGTGATGTCTATATTATACATTATATTCCGGACACTATGTAGTCTGATAGATTTTATAAAGATTCGTAGTACTGGCACAACCTTTTATGTATGACGCATATGTGAAAAAGTATCTCCATCTGTATAGATTAAGAGGGACCCATGGTGTTTGTAAAACTGTCAGACATTCCTTGTTTGTATGTGTTGTAAGTATTGTTGCTGTTGAATATAAACGTTTCTATATTTATTATTTCTATTGCCGAAAGCTACATTAAGCATGGAGCAATTTAAATTATTTAAAACCATTATAATTCATGCTGAGCACGTTGTCTATGTTTTATGTCTTATAGACGTCTAGATAGTTATAATTTCACACATTTAAATTTGAAAAATTCGTCCTATATAAAAGATAAATAAGTGTGCGGTACATCCTTTGCCTTCATGGTGTATTTTAGTAGGCTATTGCAATGCATTCGGTGCCGAATCCCAAACATTTAGAGAGAAAGAGATATTTAATGTTTACAAATAAAACTTTGAAATCATTTTTCTTGAGAAACAATTTATCTTAACTGATTTTTGCTTGGAAATACAGGTGCATCTAAATGCAATGATTAATTCAGTAAATTATTTCTTTCTCTTAATTCCGATTTTACATTTTCACGAATTATTTTTCGGTTTTATGAAACATTTTTATATTCTCACGTTAATGAGAAATTCGGATTTTCTAATTTGTTTGTGATTACAGTAAATGTTGGGTTGCATTGAAGAGTACTTCATATGAGGTAACCATTAGTAGGAATAGGCATGATTGCTATGTTGTAATAGGCTTGTCTTTCATTGACGTAGGTGTATAATTACATTAAATGTGTACTTACTTGCTAAAACGTGAATAACTAAAATACGAAGTATCTCCACTGAATATTATTGGATACAACGTTTAATTTCGTTGTTTCGAATTTGTCGTGACCAATGAGTAGACTGATCTGTAGTCTATAGCCTAGGCCGATACCCCAAAAATTTGCCCAAGAAGTATTCAGGGCATTGTCATTTAAAAACAAGTTTCTCGCTGATATTGCCTCCATAATTTGAAGTTCCATGCCTTCAAATATCAAATTAAATAAATAACACCCGATAACATAAAAATAAGATAGTTCCATATCTTTGCTCAGGCAATCACCACTAAAAATTATGAACTTGAAATGGCATGCTAAAAGGAGGCAGCTATGAATCCAAAAAATATATACAACAGTTGGTTGGACACGGCATAATGTCTGACAGCTTGTAATAATTTTCATCATATAGTAGGCTGTTCAGTCCAAAATGCAATGTAGTCTAAATCAAATTTAATGATGACAAAATTATGGACAATATAACTGAAACATTTAGAATGTTATGTTTAACAAAATAAAAAGTTAAACAGGTGTGATTCGAGTTCTGAAAGATGCTTGATAATAAGGCAATTACTTTGGATTAAGAGAAAGCATACCTTTGGTAAGTAACGAAATAAATAGTAATTATATGTAATCGTTAGCATTAATTCGACTATAAACTATGGATATATAAAATCAGAAACATTGAAGTTCAAGCTATGTTAGTCTAGTAGAGGCGTCAATTGAAATTGTACAGGGCTCTAATTTGTTTAATATATGACGACTAAGTTTTAGTTGTCAGTTGTTACAGAGGTATGCAAACAAACTTCTTGAGCTGTATACAGGATGTAGCCTATACAGAAAACTACTCAAACTGAAATGTTGTAACATACTAAATCAAATTATTTTTTGGTTATGTGTTTTATTCGGAACAATATGAAAGTTTTTAGTGCAAAGCGCAGGTTGGCCGCATCATCGCACAAAACCCTTAAACTAGTACGCTACGGTATCAAATGTTCTGAGTTTCATTTTGGACCAGCATCCGATCGGGAAGGCACCTGCAAGGCCAAATAAAATTGTTCTTTTTCAGACTACATAGGCCGCTGCATGGAGTATGAAACCTCTCCTCTACTGTTAAGGAATGTGAATCTCACACAGAACTATCCTAAGAAATTACGAAAATGAAATAGATCCCTATCATTGTGTCTTTAAATGCGTTGCAGAATCTGCCACTATTGATAGAGGGGAAAATGTACCGCATAGTTCCACTGATGCTCTGTTACATCTCCTGAACTCAGAAACAACTTCTTTTTTTTTTTATTAGAATCGCTTTACAAAACTTTGAATCGATGTAATGAGTGTATTTCAAATGTTTAAACCGATTCTTTGGATATCAAATGGAACTTTAATACTAGACCAATGCATTTCTCACCATGTAAATAATTTATGTCATAATATTCCCCAAGGGAATTCCACTGTTAATTCCTGGCAGCAGCGGTAACATATTTCGAACTTCCTTGATTATTCTTTAAACGACCACACCCGAGGACCAGACATTGCACTTGAGTTTCTCATAGTCTTTATTGTTTGCTGGTGTATTGCATAAACCTCAAGTAATAAACAGTTAACATTGGCAACATTAATTGGAGATAAAATAGGCTATGTTTTCTGAAACAACTAACCATTGTAGCTCTGCAGACGAAATTAGGAAACCACAGGCGAACACCCAAACAGGCAATAGCGTTGGTTGCATGATTTCTTAACTACTGTCACTGCTGGTCGCATCACTCCGTCCTAAAAGAGAATTGATGTGAGCCTCCGAGGCTATGTCTGGGTCTTACCCACAACCGAACATGATTTGTCATATGATCAACATAGCAGCAGTACAGCTCCACTTGAAAGTTCTTCGCACAGGGCGATAAATTGTCGAAATAATTAGATCTTTACTGCAAAGTGCTAATTCCAAGACAAATTGGGATTACATTACATTCAGAACCGGTTTGGTGACATTTAGCAGATATGTTGAAAGGGGTGCTTTGTCGCAAGTTCTTTTCTGTTGATTCCAACTGTAGTTTCGTTCGGAGATGTATGTCTCTTCACAAAGAAACACGACATATGTATATAGCAAAAATATTTTTGACAGTCTCTGGGCATGAATACGCATGCAAGGGGATTTTAAGTCAAATCCCATTTAGGTCTTTCAACGTAATTACCATACCTCATTTCATGGATTTTACTTTTGTTAAATTCTATGATTTCCTAATCCAATGTAATTTATTATTTATGGCATTTTAATCTTATAGCATTATAACACATCTTCAGAGTGATGCAAGGGCATGTCTGTTTTTAAAATAAAAGGAGTCGAGACTGAGAGGCAGAAATAGCATGCTTATATGGTGTTTGTAAAAGATGGTACAGAGAGCCCTGACGTCCTCAGCTAAGTGCTAGCACCTGTGCTGAGAATGCTTCAAAATTATAAGGGCATGGGCTCATCCTCAGAGAGTGCTGCCAGTTCAAAGGGCTACTATTAACTCCTGCAGACCAGGTCAGGATAAATGCATTTTTTCTCCTTATTCTGTGAATTCCTTTAATCTCTCACAACATTTTTTTGTATTTGACCAAAATGTGCTTCACCAGGCTGAAATGTTAAAACCTTATCCAGACTGTCTTTCAAAAAACTTTTTAAAAGTCACTTAATTAACCTACAAGTAGAACAGATGATTTCAAGGGCATAGGACCAGTGGGTACAGGAGGGTTTTTCTACCATCTCTGTGTCAAGAGCATAGACACAGTGATGGTAGAATAACTGCCAATAGATACCATTTGTTGATATGAAGTTCTGCTTGTTTATGGACCACTGGTATTTTAGATTTTCGAAAGAGCAAAACAGAAAAAATATCCATATAAACTTAATGTACATTTGAATTTTTCAGTATTTAACACCCCAATCAGTGTTCTTGCTGTCTCCTTTGTGAGACAACACCATTATATAAAATTCACATTTTAATTTGATTCACTTTGCTAGACCTAAGATATATTATCGGCAACCCTTTCTATTAATCCTGTTAACCTTTGGTAACCCTGCTAGAAGTTGTGGGTCAAGGGTCTACTCTTGACTGTGAGCATGCTGGATTAGGTCATGCAGTCTCTTAATTTCATAGTACTTCATAGTAACACTTTACAGCACTTCATAACACTCCATAGCACTCCAGGTTAAGGAATGATGGATCCCTAGTAATTAGTTACCTCACCAGCACTCTGTTATTACTTATAGGACAGCTTTTACATAAAAAAAGAAGTCTGCAAAGAAAATACATTATAATACCTGTTTTCTAAATGACATCCATTCAAGCATTGAGAAAAGATGCAAGTTTAAGTGGGAGAAAGTCAGATCGCTATTGAGAGATCATTATGATGACTGACTAAATGGGCTGGATGGATCTTCTTTGTGATATTCTAATTCCTCGTAATGGGAAAGAAGTTTAATAATGTTACTGAGAGTGTCTAATCCAAAAATAATTGCACTGATAATAACTTTGAACCAGTAACTAAATGAATTTATACAGTAACCTAACCAACCCTGATGGCGTCTCATAAGAGGCCACTATACCACATTGAATTACATGCTCCTTGATAATACTTCACATTCTTTATTTGTCCACATGTCACAGCTCTCAACTGTCTTTAGCTTATAGCAAGAGCTTCTCTCCTTTTTTGAGATATACCCTGAATATCTGTGACAAAAACATATTAATTAATTTGGGGATTAAAGCGAAAGAAAAATATGAATGCAACATGCAACAACTGCTGCCACACTTTTCAGGTGGATGGATTTGGTCTTGGCAAAGGCCAAATGCTCCCAAGATGGGATATTAACACAGTTGTTCACAACATTGAGGGAAATAGGCTTTTTGTGATTGAGGAACATTTTGTTTTGGTTTAATATACCTTAAATATGGCAACAACATATTTTTGCTGCATTTATATTTTTGTTCAATATTGCTGTGGGACACATGGCCAGTGCTTCTGTGATTGCTTAATGGAATTAACTTGTGACTGAAGTTTGAAAGCAGAGTTGAACAAGCTTTTCTTCTGCTGCAGCCCACAGACCAACCACATTGTTCATCTAGGTTTAGTTGCCCTCACCCCTGATCCATACCCATCTAAATAACAATCCCTTCACAGTACAACCTGGGTTTACTTCAGCAATATTTGAAATGGAAAGTGTTTAAATGTGGCACCGTGGATGAGCACTTCACTATAACGACCACGATGCTTTGATCATTTCTGATCAAATTATGTTTAGCGAAGTTGGTGTCAAACCGTCAAGACAGACAAGGCCTTGCACAGAAATGGCTGCAGCCTCCACAGGCATTGTCTCGCTCTGACACACACAGGCTTTATCATTCCTAGGACTAAACAGACAATCGATGTATGGCGAATGAAGGGAAGTGACATGCTGTGAATGATGAGGAGTCCTCTGTCCTCCTCAACTCTAATGGCCATCAGCAAGTGGGACAGGACCAGCAAAATGAGGTTAATCATTCGCAAAGATCCTTTTAAATAAGATTGACTGGATTTGATGCCCCGTCACATCACTCATAAATATTTACTTCCTATTAACAGCTGTGGCTAGTCTGTTACTGCACATTGATTTCTGATGGATGTTGTTAAATTATTATTTCAAGTGTGGTCAGCACATGGAAATCCATTAATACATTACTTGAGCTAGGGCTCAATTGCGCTGGCAACAGGGAATTATTCATGCAATGCGATTGATAGAGTTATCTGCCTGGAGGTGGTGACCAAAATGTTGTAAAGATAGCTAATAATATGAAAAATATCAATAGCATAGATATTTTGACCAAACATGCCAGATTTTCTTATATAATATACAATAAAACTGCTTTATTTTCAAGTTTTCAGAAGCAACATGAAGCAGTATTGAACATTTCAACCTTGTCCTTTGACCTTATTGACTAAATAAAAGAGGACATTTCCTTTATGGAAATAGTTAATGTTTCCTAGGGCAGACATGTTTCCGATTCAATTAGTTTTAATGAACCCACTGCTCACTGTTCAGTGAGGTAGAAAAAACAGCCATAAACGGTGGCTGGTAAAAGAGGAGATATTAAGATCTGATGGAGAGTGTGTATTTCTAAGTGGCGAAAAAATGCTTCAGTCTGTCTGGTAGGAGTCAGTGGCTGAAGAGGCAGTGGATTGTGTAATGCATTCGATCTTCAGGGCAAAGCTCGAGGACAGGAAGGAGAGAGAACACAAATGTAAAAGAAGCCATTTGTGAAGGGCCCAATTCGGATGAATATAAAAAAAGGTCTGAGATAAAATGCCATAAATCAGGAAATCAATGTGTAATCCATGTAAAAAATTGCACTTTGTAATGAATAAACTAGTACAAAATGTTTATGTAGTTTGCGTGACGTAAATTGTTGTTTTCTAAAAGGAGACCACCCATTTACACTTCAGCACATTCTGATGACTTGACTGGATGCATGGTTGCAAACTGTCAGTCGGTCTGAGGTCATCATGCAAAATGTCAACTTGCTCAGATGCATTGGCTTTCTACCAAAACGAATTTGCCCTGAACCTGTGATCTGATTTTGCCTCTCCTGCTTCACCATGTGTAGAGAATGTCTCAAACACAGCCACGCATGTGTAATATCTTCATGTTGTCAAGGAAATCCTGCATGGTTATGTTTCATAGACTTCTCAGTCAAAAGCAGTGGGACAGACACCGCTGGCCCCGATTATCTCTGTGTTGAAATCCCTTTTGAATTGTGGTCACTAGTAAGTATTAGAAATAATATTTGGGTGGAAATGAGTTGGAATGACCTAAAGTACCAAGGAATTTAGTATTTATCTTGTTCTAACTAATTTCGCTATCATCAGTGTCATCTTGGAAATACAGGGAGAAGCTTATTTCCAGAGGAAAAGCTCTGGAAATAAAAAATGACTTCAGTTTTCAAGTCTGAACTCAAAGCATGATACTGAGTCAGTTGTCAGAATACAGCTAATGTCCGGCACTTTTATTTAGGACACAAAAGCAAAATCATGCCCCGTGGATATTGCGGTAACTTTGTCATATGGCACATCCAAATGCAAGGCCTATGGCCAAATCTAAAGAAAACAGAGGAAATATTTTTGCCTGTTATGACATGACAGTTTTTGAAAGTTCAAGCAGAAAACCAATTATAATGAGCAGTGCAAAGCCTGAAGCCCATCCATGCTGCTCATAGATAATAAAACTAGAGGAGGGAGAGAAAATAAGACTTGCAGTAAGCCACTGCTTATAGCTGGTGGAGCTATCCACCCAACACTGCAGATCATATAAATAGTCATATAAATAGTGTCTGTTTGCTGTTGAGTTTCCAAGCAGCTGCATTCTAGTACAGATCAAATCAAATCAGGATTAGAAAGTAAAAGAGCACGGTTTAAGGTAATCTATCCCACAGGAGGCCAGGTCCGATTCATCAAACAAAGCTTACAACTACACTCTATCAAACACCCTGAGTGTTTTCACCACTGAATGGCTAGAGACGTATACATACATACATCCTTGAAATTATTTATGAACTATGCCTGTAGATACTGCGAGCATCGAGGGTTCCACCATCCCAATAGTTCGATTGGTTAGCCTGTGTGTACTGAAATGTCCGACCGCGAGCGCGAGCGCGTGTGTGTGTACATTTGTATGTAGGTTGTTATGCAAACACGCGTGTCACACGGCGCACTCTGTGATAGACGCAGGCTCCAGTACACGCTCTGTATGACCACGTCTCCACTCAGGAGTACCCAGCAATTGTACAGCTTCTGTTTCAGCTGCTGTGCTCTGCTTGGTCCTTTGTGGAGGGCTCCATGGAGCTTTCTCAGGGTTGAGGGTCAGGGAATTGCAGGGCGATGTGGGGGGCGGGGGGGCAGGAGCATGTCACGGCAGACAGGGGAGATCCAGCGCTGGCTTTACCAGAGCTTTGTCATATCACCAGGAGATTAGGAACAGACACATGTCAACCCCTTCAGAGCTTGCTGTAATAAAACACCTGCCATCGGCCAACACTCTGGATCTACTGAACGGCAGCACCATACACAGCCCAACAACACCAGGCCTAGCACTACAGCTAACCCAGGAGCTGATAACAACTTACTCTCTGGTTGTTTCAATTTTGATACGGTCGCCAGAGTTTAGGTTGCTCCCCCCCAAAAAATATACTGTAACATTTGAAGGCGTCATTTATCTTGCCTTACTTGAAAATACTATGTAAAGCCATATGTCTCTATTCACAGATTAATTGAATAAAAAAACATACATGACTAAACAGGAAATATCAATGATATGAACCAAAGAAAGTGAGATTTCAAGAATATGGATGTTTTACATTAAAAGTGCTAACAAAATTGTTCAGCCCATGAACACACATTCCCAAGCCTTGTTCTTCACGAGTGAGTTCCTTTTCAATAAGAGAAAGAGAAGGACAAAGTCTCAAAGAGGGTTTTAACCACGTATGGGATCAAGGTCAATCAACCTAGCCAACCTAGAAGCTCTTCAGAAATATGGACTAGGCACCAGGGATATTTTCCCAACAAAAAGCCACAAGAAGAGTGCAGAGAACACTAGAATCACTGACCTTCAAACAAGCTTTCCATCCATATGGAGTATGGCAGACATGCACAATCCATCAAAAATGCACATGAACTTTCCTCTTCAAATACTTCTTGCTTGAATAACAGTCAGTGGCTCAGATGTGAATATTGCATAGACCTATGCAGACAGCAATTTTTATGAATTCACAGAATGTAGAAAAGCAACAAAATGATGTATGTTTAGGATACACAATCTTAAAATATATATATTTTTTACATTTTCTGTCTTGGTTTATAGCTCTCTGATACCAACCTTACCTTCAGAAGACTAATTAATACATATGTTTAATGTAAATTGATAATATATATAACATTTGCCCCATAGTCTAAAAATCACTTTATTATGAAACCAACAGAAGTGAAAAATAGAATCAATAAAATGTATATAACAAATCTGGGTCCTGTATAGTAGACATAAAATTGCCATTCCAGTCTCCCCCTTCCAGGAATGGAAAGATCAGTGTTAATTTCCAGGCTGTCTTTGATTGGGTGAACCTGGCTCCGTCTCGCACGACATGGCTACCACAGGTCAGTGGCTGGTGCAGCGTACCATGAAACAAACAAATAGAAAAAGGCACCTTGTGGCACTCTACTTTCACCAGCGTGCGACTGCAAGCCTGCCAGGTCCCTGTGATGAAGACCTGCGCCTCAGAAAAGAGGGAGGAGAAAGGGGAGCGAGAGAGAGTGTGTGGGAGAAGGAGGGGTGAGAGGCAGAGAGGGCAGCCCACGGAAAGAGAGGGGAGAGAAGGAGAGTCTGTGCAGGAGGTGTGGGAAAGAAGGGGGGGAACACGAACGAGAGAGGGATCGGGAGAGCAGGAGAGACAGGCCGATCATCCAGTGATAAGATGTGGAAAATAAGTCTGATTATCACAGAAGACTGAAAGACTCAGACAGTTGGGAGTCATCTCAAAACTCTGGAGGGGAGACGAAAGACAAGAGGTCACAATCATAACCCGTCTGCTTGTTTTCCCTTCTCCTCATGAAGTAATATATTCGGATAGTGCCTGTATGGCACTGGGGGAATTCTAATTAAGGGTGGAGGGAATTCTGACACATGTGAAGCAGAGATCAATATTTAGCGCCATAATCAGCAATGCCTGATGGTTTGACAGTGTCATTGTGGTGTTCTGGAACTCTCCATTTCTCAGCAGGACAGGTGGATGCAGGCCTTGCTCCAACCAGCTGGCAGATTCTCCTCCCAGCCATCATGAATCACAGAAAGTAATGCCTCTTTTGCTCCATTTTGTCTTGTTTTCTTATCTTCATTCATCCTTTTAAAAGAGAAAAAGCATCTCTGTCAGACCGGGCGAGTGGACTCTAATAGCAAGGAGCACAAAGAAAGTGAAAAATGAAAGCGAGAAACTCTTTGTGGAAGGACCGGACTAGGGTGGGTCATACAGTAACACTGGCCACTTATCTATTGTAGATTCAGGAATCCCAGTTGGGGTCATCTGACAAAAAGACTCAATTCAGCAAGCAAGAGATTTGGTAAAATATTAAAATATTTGAAAAACGACATTATATGAGAATCTTATGTTCAGCACCTTATACAGTACCTTTCTATAAACACTTTACAAATATAATATGCTTTCTTTAAGAATAAATTGCGGTCTGTCAGAATCTCCTTTGCAGGGTTGAAGTACCACTACATGCTGTGTTCAATATCTGAATGTGTCACAGCCAGTCAAGATGGAGAGACTCCAATAGACAGTTAATACTGGCACTGCATTGCCTCGGGCTAAGTTTAGGACCAGCAAATAATTCCTTGTCTTTAGCGACTCCTTCAGGTGGTTTTGGGGTCTGTGAATTGTGGTGGAGCTAGTGGTGTAGGCAGAAGCAGAGTAGGATATGTCTTCGAAGGTATGCCCCAATCTTTGACTCTCCAGAGCAAAATAGGGATTGCTTTGATAACAGGAAGTTGTAAACACTAGACATCACACAAAACAGAGAAAAATAAGGTAAAAAATGTCAAGAAGAGTATTCACATATGCACGTACTCACACACACGCTCACACACATGCTCACACACAGACACACACACATACATTCCCACACGTAAAGTGCAACATTTCCAACAAGTGAACCGCACTCCAGAGCTGACGCCGCCACTGCTTTACCACACAGATGGACCGACTGAGGAACAAGGTGTTGTTGCGAGAGGAGGGGGCGAAGGGGGAGGGCAACCGAGGGGTCCCATGTCTCCCCCCCATGTCATCCCATCTCCCTGTTCCTGTACGTCGCTGACACGTACGGGGGTGCTTACCACCCCAAGTTGCTCCAATTAAGGGCCGTCCCACTGTGCTGTCCATTGCTCGGAGTGCTCGGGCGGGTGACAAGAAATGGTCTGGGATCTGTCTCTCTGGTGACATAACGAAGGAATTTTAAGGAGGGATAGTGAAGCAAACACAAGGCCGCATGCTGGGCTCAGATAGGTAGATAACGAAGGGCCTCCGTAAATGAGTGGCAGCCACCAAGGCATTGAAGATTCTCTAATTACTGGCCGCAATCTATCTAAGTCAGTGGCCTTCTAATTTGATTTATCAGAATGCATGAAACCCCTTGGAATAATGCCCTTATTAGAAGGACACAATTGACGGGGGGGACACAAGAGGTCTTTTGAGGGGAGGAGGGACCCTGGGATTTAAGCATCCATTACAGTCAAAGAGAGAATTAATAGTTATTAATCCAGACAAACATGGCTGCCTTCCTTCCTCCTGCTTTCCCATTTGGGCACACTCAAGCACGCGCGCAAGCACACACAAACGCAAACAAACAGTTGCATTACCAGTAAAAGGAATCAAAATGTACCTTGAAAAGGAGGATGAAGCAGTAAACAAGGCAAAGAACAACAGAGAATAGCCATAAATATCTTTTACCAGGCGTAGTCCTATTATTTAGTAGAACCGCAGCTCAAAGGTCTTTAACTCTTTAACCGAATTCCTGTCTGCCAAATTCAATTGCTGTCAGTCTTCCAGGGCCCACAATGTAATATGTGCATTTTGATTTAATTTTGCCTCAAAATACATACATATACATATTGTTTATTTGGTTATCGAAAGAAAAAAATCAATACTTATATCTGTACCTTGTCAGTTCTAAACGCATCATGAGATAGCAAAACAGCCCTCTAATTTCATTTGGCCAAACCACATAGGTTGTTAATTCTGTGCTATTAAAGATTTCCAACATTTACAATGTCTCTTTCGCCCATTGGTTACTGTAGTTTGTCTCCCACTAAGGAAAAGGAACCTTTTATTGATCAAGAAATGTAATTTGGAAAGTTCAAACTCGCAACAAATTACAATAAATCAAAGCTGCAACTTGCTTGCATCATTGATTTGAGAAGGAATTCCAACAACATGTTATAAAGTTTTCAAGACTTAAAAGAATATATAGCTGATTAACTCATAGCCTGCCGTGTTCCTTGAAAGACATTATTATGTGTCAGACAAAGCTGTTAGACAATGTTGTTGGTTTTATTTGAACCTTACAAGGCAATATAGTCAGGATTAAAAAACGATTGCTGCTTTGTTTCAGAGAAAAGTCAGTCATCAAGAAACAGTATTTGGAAAGACAGTTGAGAGGTCAACACTCCTCCCATCTCCAGCCTTTAAACATCCCTTTCTCAGCAAGACAGCTATGTGTTCAGTGCCAGTCAACTTCTTAGCGATGCTCCCCTGTCATTCTGGCAAAGTGTCTGGAAAGAGGAGGTATTATTGTGAGGAATACAGTGAGATCCAAAAGGTACATTGGGATGGGTCCATCCCCCTTTTTCAATAGGGAAAAGCCAATATGTGTACAAAAGCATCTGGACAGCAAATTCATCAGCATTACTTGAATGGAGGAACAAGTTCATACAGCATTACATGGCTGACAGGGAAGATAAATCTAGCCACGGCAACACATCTCGAATCCTCATAGCCCCTCATGGCCCGTGAAACAGATTGAAGTATGAGCGAGTAGAGGGAAGGAGATACCCATCATCCAGTGTGTGTACGGGCCTCCCTGTATTGTGGTGCTGTCCTGTCTGAGAAGATCGTGTTGGCTGCCAGAGTGGGGCTGTCATCGTTGACAAACCTCTGCCGCGTGATGCTGTCACTCACACTACAACAGTGTGTCCGTCACCGCGCTCACACAGTCACGCATTGACACCTTTTCACGTGAATGAAGATCCCGGAGTGACTGACAAAAATAAAGGATTGGCCTTTAAGAAAATCTGCCAGAATAGCGCCTCTCTGTATAAGGAGAGACTTATAATTTGCAATAATGGCACACCGATAACTCTGGGAGAGGAAATTACAGCAAAAAAGTGGATCTGAAATATCCTTTTAACTGGCAGAAACAGATCCATTGTAGACAGAAGTCTTGTTTACTTGGTAAAATGGCATCAATTAGGAGCGGATGGCAAAATTTGCATATCCTCTTAATGGACTGGCCTTTCTTCTGCTGCTCGCTCCAGTGTGATTGTATAGATGGGACATGTTAAGAGAGACGGAGAAAAGGTCAGGTGTCTGCACCGTTCAGGTGATCATATTTTTCACAAAACAGTTGTGCATTCTCCATGGCTATTGTCATGTCATATAGGAGCTTATACCAACATTTCTTAGCTCAAAAATCACTCACTCTGACAATACATCCACTGACAATATTCTTTTTCAAGACAGCACATTAAAAGAATGAAATTGTCATGGAGGCAGGCATTTACAGCTGCTTCATTGAACGTTCCGCATGCACTAAAATGACTAAGCTCTTCAAGTAGTAAGAGCTGCCGAACATACATTTAGATACATCTGCGAGAGTAAACCTTAAATGAAAATCTTTATCTTATTGTTATCATATCACATTAAATCAGTCATATTTGGATGCATTTGGCAATACATCTTTTTTATTATGAAATATGTGTAATATTTTAAAACAAACCATGCAATAATAAATGAATTAGTAGAATAATTAAAACATTTATGAAAATAGTATTGTGGTTCAGACAATATACAGTGCAATTGTATTTCTTCTGAAAAGATATATAGCCACAAATTAGAGAAATTAACAGGCAATTTTGTGAAAAAGTCAATATCCTGTGTGTAGGACTGGGCTAAACAATTTGAATGATCCACCAATTTGTTTTCATTATTAACAGCGACCACCACAGTAGAAGCTAATTAATTCAAAGAATGATATTTCATCATCAATATTGAAATAATTGCCCAAGGAAAGGGTCTGTTCCCTCCCCACTGAAGTGAGGCAGGACACGGCAGAATCCCTTCCCCCTCACCCAATTCCTCCTCCCCTCTCTCCCCCAGAAGCCTCACTCCCACCACCCCAAATTGACTGGTCTTGCACAGTTGCAGCTGAACAAGAAAGGAATTGCTAGTGTCAAGACACAGTTTACAAATATGACATCTCCTCTGGCATGGCTGGAAATATGAAATATTGATTTATGTGCAGTAAAAGGTCTTATAAAAATGATCACATACACATGAGGGATTAATGCGCAGAAGATCAATAGAAATTTCATTCTTGACGCTAGACTGTCACCTATGGTGAAATGCTAAAATAAAGAAATCAATATTATCTATGAAATGTCAAATTTATTATAATTATGTGGATGAAAGCTGGCCAAGTGGCTCCCAGGAGGTTGAGAAGGATAGGTTACCACACTCAAGCATCCCTCATGTCCTCCGTTCTCTCGCTGCCAATTTGAGAGCAATATTGGTGTAAAGGGTTTCCAGCCTGTTATGTATGGCCATGTTGTAACAAATTCCTCCTGGAATATTTAACTGTTGAGACTGACAATGGGCTGCAGAGACCACGGCAGTTCGTAGCCTGAAGGTTGTGTAGTTAACAGCTGTTAGCTTTGGCAATTCTGCCTCTGCCCCCTGGATTGAAACCTGTCTATGTGGCATCTGCCAGTGACAAGAAGTCACCTCGATCACTGAAGTACAATATCCCCCAGCATGCATCACAGGTCAAAGGAAAACACATGTTCACATAGATAGAGCAGTTATCGATTAGGATACTATAATGGTGTCAGCGCATTTATCATATCACTTTCTTTTATTGCGGTCTAAGTGGAATGATGTATGATGATCCTGTTTCATGACAATCATAGAACAAAATTCATGGCAGTGAAAAAGTATGGCCAGTTGAATTTGACAATTTTTTTAAGGTACAATGTATAAGAGATTCAGTCAAGAGTCAACTTAAATCCGAAAGGCAGGCTTGTGGTCTACCATTTCATTTGAATATTACATCAGTAAACTTGTCTCTGTGGCTTCTGTCACCTTTCCAAAGCTTGTTGTCTTGTATTTGCTATTGCATTTAACCTGAGTGGTACTTGTGTTCATTCAATTGTTACTCATTACTAATTAATATCCGTCGTATGTGTTGGATCAATTTATGTAATCAATGGCGGGTACTGCTTCTCGTCGCCAAAAGGTCAGCGATATGGGATAGGAAACCAGCTGAGGGAACTACAGGCACTGGACAGCGAATATTTAGCTACAAGAAGTGTAGCGTGTTAGCCGGATCACTGATTTTAGATGAACAAAACCTAAATGTAAATGTTTTCCTTCTCATTTAAGCCAGTTTTCTTTCCGCAGCGAAGGCCCTGTGTACACACAAGTGTGTGGCAGCTGCGTAATCTCTTTAACAAGGTTGGCTCTATTAAACTAGGCAACGGTACAGCTGCAAACATCCAATAAAGCCACCACAATATTATGCCTATTAAACATTCATCTCTGTAGGCTTAAGAAGTTCTAAAAAAAATACCATACCGAAATGTAATCAAGGAAAACATGCTTTTTTCCTCAACAGAAGGAGCCAAACCATTTTCACTATCGCCTACATGAAAGCAGTGCAATAAACAAACAGGACTTAAACCAGCAAGAACTTTCCAGGTCTGCTCAGGTGACCACAATGTACAGGCTTATCTCAAATTTAGAGGCACACGCAGAAAAAAAAAATATGCCCGTCAATCGAAGCAATTTACCAGCACGGATATTAACAGAGAGAGGGACAGAGGAAAATAACAAATCGTGTAGTTACATTTAAAGTGGCTAAATAGAATTCAAAGATCACAATTTGAGAGATAGAACCCCGTTTATTTCTCTCTCCTTTCACGGGCTTATGTGCTCTGTCAGATGAAAGCAGGGGAGAGAGTGGTGCTGATGGAGGACGGAGGGAGGCTTTGAGCTCGAGGAGGAGGAGAGGAGGAGGCGACAGCGGTGTCTCTTGAAGAAGGGGGCTGGGCGGTGATAACCGGGGAGGATGGGGAGCCCCTCTCTCCGCCGCCGAGGAAGGTGCTCTAACTTATCAGAGTCCACACGCGGAGAATGATTAGCCTCCTCTGGGCCGATTACCGCCGGCTCGCCGGGTCAAAATCAGGCCAGGATGAAAGGGGAGAGCTAAAACTCCTATCCTGCCACCAATCATCCATTACCACTCAGACAGAGGGGCCTGTACTCCCCTCCCTCCACCCCAGCCCTCACCCCCCAGCTCTCTACATGGCATGTCAGTCTGCTACGTACGAACAGAAGAACTATATTCACAGGCAGCGCTGTCTCAAACTGATGCCTGGGCCGGACAAGGGGCTTACTGGGGTAATTTATGGAACTGAGTGAATGCCTCCCTGAGATATTATTTATTAATTTGAGTTTGTCTAAGGACAATCCTCTTCCAGCTAAAGGGTGATGCAAAACGTTCCTTCTGTTGGCGCTGTTGATGTAACGATCACGGTCTTGAGTCGTATGAGTGAGAAGGTGAAACAGTCCTCCAGCATTGCATTGACAGACACCACCAAACAAACCACCAGTAGACATCCAACAAAACCACAAAGGTGTTTGCTGCTTATCAACATACTATGTGTTTCTCAACCAATACAGCAATAGATTTCAACTGGTCGATTAACTTGCCCCATTTAATGTGATGACAGTTTTATATAAAATGCATCTCTTGAGTTTGGCAGTCGTCCATGGTGTCCACTACATCCTAGGTTTGCTCCTTAGATTTGTTACTTACCAGTGAGGTGGCAGGAGTCTCAGGGGGCTGTGCTTATTGGACCAGCACCACCCGTGTGGAAGTGGGCATTGTCAGTAGAAATTTCTTTGACTTCTCATACTCAAGCAACTCCCTAAGGCGGGTCGGGCGTCTGCAAGTTCAACTGAGGTCGTTTGTCGACGGATCGTGCCCTTGATTGAGCTGACATTCAGGTTGAGAGAGCAGAGTGAATAGAATGAGATCAGCTTGACTGAGGTCCTTTAGAGGATGGACGTCCTGATCTTCAGTTCTCCCAAACTTGGTATGAGTTCCTGTGATGAGATAATGTATTAACTACAACCGAATATCAGAATACATACACATGAAAAATTACATTAAAAAAATCAAATGGAAATAAACAATTTTGCAATTTATGAAACTAGTTCTGTCTGCCCAGTCATAGAGCAAACTATATGAATCCAATGTGTTTGTATCAGTCACACAATATCAATATTTGGTTCTTGAGGAAACTTCTAAATCATCGGTGTGAATCCACTTGGATACTTCTTGTTCCCATGTGGGTGGCTCCAGTCCAAGTAACTGCACTTAATGTTACACTCTGTATGCATTCCCAAGATGCACTTGTGTTATTAGTTCACAACAGGCCAGCGCAGTGCAGCGGACCACACTCAACCCGAGCCTATGTTACCACAACCCTCAAGATTAAGGTCAGCTCTCTGGTCATCTACTTCTCAGCCTGTTCTCTTTAATACAGGATACAGATAGGCAACTGAAATGCAATTGTTTGTGGCTGGATCTCTGATGAATGGAGTGTAAACATTTTCTCCCTATGCTTCCATGCACAGGTCAGTCCAGAGGTCTTTACAATAGAATAGAATCATTCCTTTTTCAAAAACTTCAAATGTGCCATTCCACTCACCAATCTATATGGCCATATGGAGAGCTGACTCTCTTGGGAGGGACAGGGGCCTCTATGGGTGGACTTAGGGAAGATCAGAGAAAAGGGGCTTCACTCTGTCTTTCAGGACCTGCCTGAGAAGCTGCAGGTCAGCCTGGAGGCACTAGTGGGCACTCTACTGGCTAGAATGAGCAGCAGAGATGACCACAAACACCATATCAGTGATAAATGCCATGTGGTTGATATGTGAGTTCATAAAACACTACAGAGTTCATTACCTACACAGAAATGCTTGTTTTCAGTTTATTGGGAGATGACAAGAAATTCAACAAGCTCTCATAAACACTTGTATGTAAGGTTGGTTAAAACAGAGAACTAAAGGCTGGTTTGAAACAGGCAAGGTACAGCTGGTATGTATGTATAGCTTGTTTCAACCTAAGGATCTGAGGCTGGTGTTGAACAAAACAGGGCTATGTAAACACATAGACTAAGGGTAATATATTTAAAGCCTGATTAAAATAGAAAATGTAAAGATTTTTCCAAACCATATACATTAGGACTGATTTAACACAAAAGAATGTGAGGCCCGGTTTTAAAACAGGCCTATTATAACACAGAGAGCTCTCAATACATTGATAGATCATGGGGCATGCTATTAGCAATGATCCAAAGCATCTTGTCTTGTCCTTTTCACACAGTTTCAATGAATTATGTATCCCTCTTGATTTATGGTGGTCCATGTTCAACTCTTCTCCTCTTCATCAGGGTGGAGCCAAGTGGGAATACCAAAATTGCTCAATTTAAGGAAGTAATTAAAACCATCTACAATCAATATTTATCTTCAGAAGGCCCGGGAGGGGATTTAGGGCCTTCTTCTCCCATGTCTGGCCGTCTGTCCATACAATATCCAGTCAGACTGCTGTCTGGGTCTGCAACCTTCACTCAGTCTAAACACCAGGCCAAGCTGTGCACAGTGAAACACTGGATTGGCAGAGTTCCACCATTATGGCCAACTAGCTATGATGCCTCAACATTGAAGTGGCAATTTATAATATATGTTAACGTTAGATTTAAACCTTTTTATTTTGTAGAGACAGTGTTCTGAAATCATCTCTCACTGACAGGTATTTTGTGGGCTTATTTTAAAAGATTACAGAATGTCAGATATGTTCTAGTAAATCATTTCTGTAGTTGTATTCACAAAATGTGTTCACGTAAATTAAATGTTTGTATCAGTTAAGCTATTGAAAATGTTCCTACTTTGATGCCATGTTCTGGCATAATTACTTGAGCATTAGAGACACATCACCTGTGTAAAATTGCCTTGTTCACCAGACTTCAAAACAATTATTACATTTGTGATAATTGTAAGACAGCAAGAGAGTCCCACATAGATAAATATCTTGCACAACATTGTTTGTTACTTAAAGTCAATTTAACAAGTAGCCCCCATTTTTTTGCTAATGATTTAATTGAGTTATTTAAGTTACCTAGGTTACTTTAAACAAGAAAACTCTTTAACCTTTTAGACTGAACAACTAGATAAAGCCTATTAGCAGTAGGAAAACACAGACATTAACAGTGAAATGGAAAACCTATGTTTAACATGACTGCCTGAGATACTGGGTCACAAGAAGACAAGTTTAATTAACAGACTACTGATCTTCAGGTGTAGAGCGATAATGCTTTAATTCAATACGGTATTGTATTTACTTGTAATAATTTCTTTGAGGTGAAATGGTCGTGTAAAACCCAACGATGGTGGCATGACACGTTGGTTGGATTGTCTTTGGAGACGTATTGCTGTGGGCAGAAATCATGTCTGTGTCATTCTATATCATCAATTTTAATTATCCTCAGAAGTGCTCATTCAGCTCGGGGCATTGAAAGGACAGCAGTATCTGGGAAAAAATTCTCTAATCTATTTGGGACCTGAAGTGTGAGCTACCCATGTCCCCTGTCTGTCACAACAACAACCCCACTCCCCCTCCACACACACACACACGCACACACACACACACGCACACACACCCACACACCCCCACTCACACACACACAGAGACACACGCTCGCTTACACATGAATGCAGAGTGTAAGTTGTTGGTAACATTTCACAGGTACAATGTGGGAGAAGTGGTCGGTCATGTTCACAAACACGAGGTGTGTCTGTCACATACAGTTTTATTAACATGCTGGTCTATTTAAAAGATCCTCTGTCATTCCATGGAACGTTATTTCATGATTTTGACCGTTCCAAAATATTTTTCGCCAGAGGGTCATAGTAGTTAACCAAAGGATAAAAGATCCCATATTAAACTTTTTCCCTATTCCATACTGTTAATTCTGCTGTTGTCCATACAGCATAGGTCAGGAGACTCCTTGCCAATCTATTGCTGTAATTGACCACCCCAGACATATAGGGATCATTATGGCACCCCCTTGTCCCTCCTCTCCTTAGTGACATGGCAGGGGTCCACTTGTCCGGCTCATCTCTCTCCAAGACCACCCTCATTGTGACAGACCACACAGAGCCCTGCCATTGTCTATGGGAGCTCATAATTGGTCGCCTTCATCTGTGCCAGTTGGATTCAACGTGGTTCCGTGGGCTGTCTTGACATTGACTGGTGGACTGAATGGATGGATGACGGCCTTTTAGGGGGATCGGAGTACAGAGGACACTGCTACCATAAAGTTCATCGTCTCACCTGCCATTCACTGACCTCCCACCTCAACCGTGGTGCCATGGAAACACAGGAACCCGAAACACTGTTTACACACACCGTTAATCAACTGTTACCACCTAAACATCTAGTCAGTTCTCGGACAGAATTGGTGGAATGAGAACGATAAATGTAATCATTGGTGCAGACTGATTTTGTTGAGGTTTGTTTAGAAGAGTTGAATACCACAGGCTCTTAACTAGCACAACAGGAGATGAAGCCGATAGCTTGCGGACCTCACTCCATGCAGGTATCTTGGTTAGAAGAGGACACTACCTGTAATCTCCTGCTTAATAAGGCTTTAAACTGAAGCGCCTGATAGGGAGTTATCAGACAGAGTTAGTCATGCCCAAACATTAGTGTATGTCCCAAACGACACCACATTCTTTACTACATTGAAAGAAAAGTGCACTATATAGGGAACAGGGAGACAATTGAAACAGGCAGTACAGGCCCAGTGTTGGAAAGATATGTTTGTTCATTTGTTTTTCTCATATTAAACTCCATTTCTTACTTTCTCTTTTTTCTTTCTTTTTCTTTCTCTTTCTTTCTTTATTTTTTCCTTTCATTCTCTGTCTGTCTTTCCCGTGCTCATAGCGCAATAACAGCCTGGCCTCTTTCAAAGACCTCTGTCCGTGCAGCTTCTTGTCAGTGCACATATTAAGGTGGGAGAAAGCATTTACATTTTTCAAATAATTAATAAATTATACAAGATTCAGTTTGGAAATTACGTGAGTTAACTACTTTTATGAGTGTCATGGAATTTTCCGTAACAACAGTGTCATACAAATGTTTAACATCCCATCCCAGATGTCCCCTTCACTGCACATGGAAATAGATATTTAGACCAGAGAGAAGTGTTCTGCCTACTGGCCCACCAATTCCAGTGGCATCGGGTGTCATCCAGAGACCAATCAGCATCCACCCAGTTCAGCTTCAGAGGCAAACCAGCTGCGGGAAGCCTCTGTAATAATAAGAATATGAATGATAATCATTTTAGTGATAGTAGACAGACTTCTCAAAAATATATATTTGGACCCATTGAACTCCTATGACAATATGTTTTTAATTGTTATGGAATAACGTGTGAATTTCCTGTAGTGACAGTTTGAGCGACAGCACATCTCAGAGATCAGTGCCTGGGTTGGTGAAAATCAGCGTTCATAATGAGTGAGATTAAACTGCCTTGAAAATAAAGACCATCAAAAGCATGATTTGGTTCACTATGTTGCCACAGAATGATGCCAATGTGTTTAAAAAAACTGTTCGATACATACAGAACCTCTTTGGAAAACCCTAGGAAATTAGCATGCAATATGGGGGAATCAAATTGAGGTAAATTGCGTGTATTTTCCTGTGATCATTAAGTTATTAGCAACACTAGAGGGGACAGAAAAACATTTTGAAAAGATTTCCCCACTAATTGCAATCAATTCTCCCCTTTGAGAGAGGCTTCCGGGGGCTTCCAGGTCTTCGGCTTGACTAAGGATTTCATGGATCTACTTCCATTGTTTGTTAATACTAAGGTACCAACAGCTACAAAGAAACCAACCTGACATAAACACAAAGTATTTTTAACATTGAGGAGTATTTTTCATGTCCAACAATATCTAACGAACACAATGATTGTACTTTCACGTCTGTGAAGGTGGTATTTGGCTTTGCCAGTCACCTCATAATGTGTTAGCCAAATTGAACCATAAAGAGATACAATTAACATAAGAGAATAATCTGTGATCGGCAACGTGTGAGAAATGATGCATGCAGAATTGTGACGGACCGTAATGGGTTCCGGCCTCCGTGAAAAATGCCTCTTGCCCTAGGGTGAGAGAGAAAACCAGTTCCACCATAAAAAAGAGGATAAAAGAAATAAGTTTGAGGAAATCACTGCACAGCTTTTATGTTTCACTCAGTCAGCTGAGTGTCAGGGATTTGTGGTCGTAAAGATAGTGAAAGCTCAAGAGCTGATGCTCACTGGAATTAATCAGTTTAGGTTTTGGGCCTGAACTGGAAATGTCAGACATTGCCTCCCCATTCTTATAGGTGATTTCTTAAAGCAGAACAACACGCTAATCCTACTCACACACATAGAAGGTCAAAGTTGGGCAGTGAGCCAAGAAATACCATATCAGAGCTTCCTTCCTCTTCAATCGCTAGGAGTATAAATTGTGGAATTAGTGTATTGATTGCACACTATGGCTTCAAGCAATCACTTTTACAGCTATGACAAGATTATTTTATCCTACTTTTCCTTTATTATTATGTGTTGTCTTTGAGTTATTCTTCCGGCATGAGAAGAGACAGCTTGAATTTATTCAATAAAGCAGGGCAGTTAGGAAAGCCAGTGAGGCAAAAAGGAAAATGCACAGAGCGCGTAAGGTTGAGAGACAGCTTTAGAGCCTGCTAGACTGCCTGCCACCCCAAATAGAGAGGGATCTCTGCCCAAATATTGCACTGATCAATACATTCATACAAACACAAGGCCATCATTTGTTAGGTCTTGGATGGTATCCTCCCTCTGCTACACATGGCAAATGATCCTAGTGGAAAACACAATGAAGAAAACTAATGAAATGTACGTCGATTTGCAGTCATTGCGTGGAACATATCCCTTAGTGTCCATTTGTGTATTGAATTTATTCCCACAGTATGCCATGATACTAGACACTATATCTGTAAATTTAACATAGACTGGTCAGACACCTGCAATTTGTCAAACCTCAATACACGTGTCATTTAAACAGATACAATAGGTCAACATTTTCATTGGAATATCACTGAGTGTGCAGGGAAAAAAAATCAACAAAGGTATTACCCCTAAAAAGTCCCTCCTTAAGTTCTGGTCGTTTTCATTAGGTGTAAAATGAACATAGCAAAAAATGCAACAAAAAATTTACGCTTTGATCATATTTCAGACGTCTTGCTCTCAATCTTAATTTGAAAATCAACTGTGTATGTGAAGTCCTGGCAGCAGCTAATTAGTGCTTTACCTTATTCACATTGTTAATAAAACCAGGCAGAGTACAGGCCATCTGTCTCCGCCTGTTCAGGGAATGCCTAGCTTCTCTGCTCCAGATGTTAAGCTACAGGCTAGTGTTAATGCAATGATCCATACAGCTGGTTTAGAGACACCGAGCCCACTATGCAAATGGTTGTCATTGCCGGACTGTGAATTTCAATTAACCTGAATATTGCCAATCACCTAAAACATTTTGGTGTGTAAAGCTGATTCATGCTTTTCTGTCAGAGCTTGTTCTGCTGCGTTACAACTATGTAAGGATTTTAAGATAGGGTGTAGTCCGTTTGACATTGAAATATTTGCATTTACAATTTTAAAAGAACAATATTTTGGGTAATTTATGGTAAATATGTAGAAAATTGACAAACATGCTCACATGCAGGGCATGCTTTAGCTTTCTTGGGGCCCCTGATAGTAAAAACATGTAAGAGGCTTACCTAATAATAGTAAAATCCTTCATTTCTATATATTTTCCCAAAGGGTGAAGATCAAATGTTGACTTTTTGAAGTATGTTTTGTCGATTTGCCAATAGGAAATGTTAGGAGAGAAATATGCAGTTTGACTTAATAACAGCCTAAGCAAAGAGCTCCGGTGAATCTTAAAAAAATGACTTACCGGAGTGTTTTAATTGTTGAATTAATCAACAATTTTGTTTTCATCATATTTTATTGCATGTATAAGGTTTTTTTTGAGCCATGGATTTTCAGATATACTAACTTGTTAATTTTATTTTTGGTTTGACTAGCCAGATTATACCTACAGTACTGAAGCTAGCTGGGTAATGTTTTTCTTTGAGTAATGAATCTGGACATGACGTGCCACCCAAATCCGGCAGCTTAACTGAGGCTGTTCCCCAGACTTTTCCTCTACAAGATCATCAACTGACACCATCACCTACCATCCACTGACAACCTCCCTCTGAAGCCATGAACTGACTCTCTCCATCCATATGATGTATTTGTCCTCTATTTGTTTACATGTCAAATTGCTTGTTGGTTTATGTTCTTCAGGCGTTTTGATATTCTAAGAAAATAACTATAGAAATTCAATAAATTATTATATATCTAAGTGAGAATGACTATATCAATCAGAGGGGGCCATCTGGAGGTCAGTTCCCCTGGGAATGTGCCCTGTGCCAGGTCAGTATTCAGCCATGATTACTACAAGTTTATATGGTTTTAAGACTAACTAACAATTTAAAAATATACATGGCGCCTGGAGCATTATTTAGCCATTTAAACGATTTGGCATATTTTTTATAAAAAAAAACTCATGTTTTGCCATTGCTCTCATGAGCTGTACGTTTGAAGCATGAGCTTGTCTGAGGTGTTAGATAGAGTGATGTGATGGGTTGCACCAAATTCTGTTCGCTGGCACAATGTAAATTGAACTGTTGACAAAACTAGAGATAAGCTGCTGCACAGCTAATATATAATCATATTTCAAAATGGCAACAAATGTTTTCACCTAATTACTGCTCAAAAGTTAAGCAAAAGGTTGGTTATTTTTCATATATTGATAGCTAACAGAGCTAAAATTGGTTAAATTAGTTCGATTCCATTTCAGACAGTTTTGTCATCTCCAACTGTGATGTTGGACTTTGTAGTTTTTTTATGTAGTTGTATATAAACTATGCAAATAATCTAGTTTTTTATAAACTACAATAGCCATAATTAACAGCGCAAAAAGAAATATAAAAAGGGGATTCATCATGACAACCAAAGAATGAGACAGAAGGAATGTCAAAAGAAGAAAGCATTGCTACAGTGATTGATAGTTTCCTTGAAAGTATGCCTCATTTACTTTAGATTATCTGAACTACTAGCTAAAATAACATTGTCATATTGGTCGTACTTGATGACAGATCTGTTATCGTCCTGTCACAATAGTATTAACTTACATAGAAGAGTTTTAAGACATCTTGATGCTCCTCTGAATGTCAACATGAATGCAATTCAGGAAACACAAAGAATATTTCTTTCATGTCACGGATAAATCATTTAAAATGGTTAAATCACTGCAAACCTTTCAGGATTAGGATATCCACACAATTATACAACCAAGTTGAGAGAGGTGCTAAATAGCTATCTAGCAAATAGAACACCTGTATATGAACTAACCAGGGAGAAAATGTAGCTCCTCAGATACAGGTACATGTAAACAGCCAAATGGATCCAATAAAAGTGTCACAATAAAGCAGGTGCAGGACACCGGCACAGGGGTTCTTCATGTGTTTAATCCAAGAACAACAAGAAACAAGGCAAGAGCAAGAAACACAGGGGCAGAAGGAACTTAAATAGGGACTAAACAAGGAGTGAACGAGGCACAGGTAAAAGGAATACATCAACGAGACTGAACATAGTAACAGGAAAGTCACAACCAAAACGCACAGAACATTGAAACGGAAGGACCAGCACGACACATGCCTTGGCCAGCCATTACAAAAAGGCTCTGAGAATCAAACCAAGTTTGCCAAGATAAAGAGCATTGTTAATGGGTACGTTCAAACTGATTCGTTTTACAGTAGCCACCATAATGGCCAGAAGTAGGAGCAATCCTCTTTGATGACAAACAACTTGGATTTTGCTGTCTCGGTTATGCATGCTACCTATTCTAAACAACTTCCAGCTATTACGCTAACCACGGGAACATTACTTTGTTGCCTGCCTAGTGGATGTCTAGCTGTTGAGCTGAAATTAGGTGATGACTGTCTTTAATGAAGTTACACAGTAATCAAATAAAAACCAACTTATATCCCTTTCAGACCAAGCCTAAACCTGGCAATTTGCTGATGCTGTGACACACATGCTGACCGTTTTCCTATGTATGAAAGGTACTTGGGAGCAACCAATACATTTCTTTGGGCTACGTTGTCTGAGGGATGGTAGTGATCATTACCCTAATGCATTGACTCCAGCTTAATGTGGATTTGGTGTGTGGTACGCTCTGCTGTTTGTTCAAGTTCCTGGGGTAGGAAACTCACTGGGGTGAACACAATGCAAAGTTTCACAGAGATGGTGACCATAATATCACCAAACTATTTTTAGAAAGAATATAACTAAAATATGCCACAATTTCTATTTAAAGGGGATATAAAACACAACACAATATTTTATTAGAGTAAGATTTGTTTCATTTAATTATGTAATAAATGCACTCTAAACTGAACAACCTCAAAAAGTATTTCTTAGCACATCTTTATAGTAAGTCTCAATAATAAGATCCTGACTGAATTCCTAAAAATATTTTTTTTATTTTTTGGTCAAGGGCCCCTTTTATATCCCTCATGCAATGTTTATGCCTAGAGCTGGCCCTGCATGGACTGGTATGTGAATGCACACACACACACACACGCACAAACCACACACGCCATATATCATGGAATGTCGAGGAAATGTTTTTGTTTGTAAGGATAGAGATACATATTCCTTTGTAACAGCAGTAGTTGGTCTAGAGGAAAAGCAATATTACATGTGAGCTCTGATTGATGCAGTTTCCCATTTATAATCTCATTTGTAATGGCTTTCCTATCCTCTGCTGTATATCTGTCCATTTGCTCCCTCTCTATTTCATTATGCCAGATTTATACCCTCAAGTAAATCCCTGAACAGGAAAGGCTTAACCCTAGATACTTGGGTAATTTTCCAAAATAATGGTATTTACTGTTATATTCATCAAGATAGAGTACGGAGTCTACTGGAGAAGGCATGGAAATTATATGTCTCCTACAGGACATGTGGACTGTAATACATAATATGAATTGTGTATGTGACAGGAAAAATATTAGTAATGACTGTATCAAAGAGGCCCGTGAATTCAGAAAACAATGAGGACATGGTGAAATAATGGATGAGAGGGCCAAAAACAGACAGACATTCTCTATCAGGTTTTGCATTGAAGCGACGAGCCCCAACCAAAATAATCTGACACATCCTGATCACAGCACAGTTCTGATCTTTCTGTCACACCGGAGATAATTAGGAAAAAAAACAAGGTTAGCAAGGGTCAGATATGAAATTTCAAGGAAGTGACACATGACAGGGCAAACAATTAAGTGTCACTGCGTGACCTTGGGGCAACATTTTTACGCCCTAACCCTGTGTGCATTAGTCACCGCGCCAACATAGCTGATGGGAATAAAGGCTGCTGGTTTCTCTTCATCCCACATTGGCCCACTGTTGTTCATTGTTTGGCCATTATGATTAAAAGATGCACCGTACTATGGAGATGGGAGAACTCTCCATTTGTCCTTGTCTCGACCGGCTTCAACAGTATTCATTGCAAGTCACAGATTCCCAAGTCACACTTGGTTTCTTTATCACAGCACACACGCGTGCACGAGTTTGCCCGCTCACACACACATAACCCCCCCCCCCCCCCCCCACCCACACACACACACACACACACACACACACACACACACACACACACACACACACACACACACACACACACACACACACACACACAAAAACACATCTGTCAAGTTTGGATGCTAGTAAGAGCTCAGCATAGGAGGAGAACAGAGAAAACATAGACATTAAGATGCTTGTCTCCATCCCCCTTATCGGATAAGGTGCCATTGTTCGAGCTGTCCAATAATACAGAGGGCAAATTAAACTTTTTAGCATTTTGCTATTTGAATGACCTACACAGTGGAATTACAACAGAAAACTAATCCTTTAGGAGAGAGGCCTCTATCAATCTTAGGAATGTGGAAGCTACGCAATTGCATCTCAGAAATCAGCTAGGTAATTACTCATGCAGACAGCACAAAATGAAAGAAAAAAAGGCACGTTCTGCTGAGTATCCGCTTTAGAACAAGCAACAGAGCAAGCGACGGTGGAGCTATAATCAGTCACATTCTGCTGCTAATTTTTCAGGTGCTGAAGGCTTGGGTGATGAAGCAAAATGAAATGAAAGTTAGAAACATTGTAGGAAACTTGATCAATAAAAAAAAACTCTGGCTGCAACCGTAAAAAATAGATTTACTGAGGATATCAAATTACATTATATGTGAACACGCAAAGAAGACAATTTCACAAACTTTTGCAACTGAAATGTAATGAGCCAAAAACTATGTATTAAAATACTACCAAATCCAAAGCTTAAGCAAACTTGAAATCATTAAAATCGGAGATGCAAGAACGTTTGAGGTTTCAGAGGCTTTGGAGGGAATCTTTGGGCAGATTTTTTATATAGAATTTTACTGCTTTGTAGAGTCAAGTTGTCGGTCCCTATCGTTTAATAGTTTGAGTTATAAATCTAAACAAATGGAATTTATTCTCAAGTGGCACTCGGAGAATCAATTGTTAGGTTTTGGTTATAAGATTTACTGCAGTATCCATAATGCTCTGAGGCATATCCAGTTTTATTATTACACATCCTATCAAAGTTACCTGTATTTGGACACACAGAGTGTAACACAAACATTTTATATAAGGTTTAAAAATTCCTCTATATCAGAGTAATGGGAAACATGAATAATTGATCTATATTGATTAAATTGTTACTTGTGAAGATACATGAATTAACAATGATGAGAGATGATTCCTTACAGACTACTTGGCTTCATTAATACGAGCAGATCCAACAATACGTTTTTTTAGGACTAAATTAGTACTAAGTAGTAAATATTGTTAAGCTTTGGTGGAATAGAAAAATGATCAGAGTAAAAAAAAATGGTGGTTATATTTATTCCTAGCAATTGCCAATGCTCAACAGGTGGAGGCGAATGACAGAAATATGACCAAAATGTGTGCCATTCTTCATTCAAGTCCTATTTTATAGCACCTACGTTCAAACAGACTTTGCTTAGGCGTCATTTGGTTCATGGTAATATTAGTGCTTACTAGAACAAAAAGAGTGGAGTGCCTATGTAATTAGTCATTAGTTTAGAAATGTGTTTTTAATCATCTGAGGCATTGGGCAGTATGGTCTCATTTCTCTGTGACAGCTGGTGACGCTTTCTTGTGATTCACGATAATCCACTTTTTATTATCAAGAAAATACTGGAATTTCTCCATAACGCCGTGAATTTAAATATTAACTTACATGAAGATGGCATTTGCGTTTCAGTTGTAGTTGTAGGAGCCAAAATATCCTGTCATTTAGTAAACTAACATTACAGTTGTTAATGTATAGAATAATAAACATATTTAGATTGCTGCTTCAAGAAAGTCAAATAATTTTTTACACAAAAGTGACACTTTTCTGAATCTCAGATTTGAGGTTGACCCATAAAACTAGGTCTCTTATGGATTCTATGAAAGGTTCCCTTTAACCCAGGCAGAGCCTTAAAACCATAAATACAGTGAATTATATAAAACCCTCAAAGGATACATAAGTCCACATTACCTGTAATGAAGGTAATACACTCATGATGAAGTGTAAGCACTTTGTCTTTTAGTTTACTTGCTTTTCTAATGCGTATGTACATAAACGTACCTGACCCAAATCTGCTCAATGTAAATAAATGTATTTTACCTTTAAAATAGGATGCTGTGTTCTGTGGCATTTGTGTAATATGCTAACGGGTGGTATAGTTCAGATTTAGTGGTTAAAGAGACAAATATATAACATTAAGATAATGCTGAACATCACTAATAACATTCATACTATTTCAACTCCTAAGACATTATTCATCTGTTTGGTACTAGAAAAGTAGCATTATATTATAAAACTGTTGTTATTACTAGATTATAGATCCACAGAATTATTATCACACTATACAACAATCTGGTTTTGGCGGGTTTGCTGAAACAACCATCTAACAAAAAATATATGAATCAACCTTGAATGTGTTTAAGTCACTTAAAGTCAAGTTGGTAGAATGAATAGCCCATTGTATTTATTCCTTTTTTCTATGAGAGAGATATATTACACTGTAGTTATTTTGTCTCTTTGTGGAGAAAAATTTCGTTTTTGTCCAAATGCCACTAGGCGTTATTGGGATTTTAGTGCCGTACTTATACTTTGAACCGCAGAATTTTGGGCCACTCTTAAACTTGTAACATCACAATTGAAATGCTTAGAAATACTTATATACGTATGCCAGGGACTACAAAGATACAATGAAAATAGAATCTGCTGAATTAAAAGTGGTAAACAAATGAACATTCCAAAATGAGAGAAAGAGGCTGAGTGGGGTTAAGACCGCTACAATACGAACCAGAGAGGTTCACTTAATGGAGATGGGGGCTGGAGACACCTTTTTTAACTACTTCTACAGCAAACAGCATTATCTTGATTAAAGTTTAATTAAGGATCACATTTGGCAGTGCCTTTCACAGCGATCTACATGAGCAGATTTCCTAGGGCTTAACTCCATCGCTGGGAAAATCCCTCTTTATTACTTTCAACCTGTTGTAAAAGCTGTTGGCACAGAGGGACGGCTGCCTCATTCACTGGCCTTGTTTGCTGCTGGAAAAATCCCAAGTCTCTGGAGATTCCCCCCACAGTGGTTCAATTTAATATCTGTCCTATCACTACAAGGCTCCGGCTCATTATTAATGATACTATTCATTAATTTCTTGTTGGGCTGATGTTATTTATTAAAATATTAAAGAAAGCTCCTGAGACACTCACGTAATGAGGGATGTGTCCTCCTTCCTCCACGACGCTCCCACCCCCAGCCCTCCCTCCTCCTCCATCTCTGGGTGGATGGATGGAGTGTGGAATTACCCCACTCGGACTCTGCTCGCCTGCGCACCCTCATTAGTCGTGCTCCAGGGCTGAGTGACACCATAAATCCATTCAAGACGCACACCAATGCCAGCCATATACAAACGTACGCAGCTCGCCCTGGCCTGTTAATGAGCCATTCCCATGCACAGGGAATTGACTACTGTCCATCCACAATAAGCCCACAGTCGTTTTTTGGGGAGGGGGGACTCAATTACAGGGGGTTGGGGAGGGTGTAGATTTAGGACGTCAGATGACAGTTAATGTCTCATTAAAGAACTAGCATTAAAAACACCTGAAACAAAACTATATTATGGACCTGAAAAGATGACTCTGTTCATTTCTAATTTGCTAGAAGAGAATTGGGCTTGGGTAACAATCTTGAATGTTTCTGCTTCCACTGTATCCCATAAAGACTTCAGTGTATCATACACGTTCCAGTAAACGAGTACCTAGACGTGTTTCAGTTGACTTCAGGGCAATGGTCCAATGTTGACTGAATTGCACCACTTGGTATGCTTAGTATAAGTATACAGTACATTGAGTCTGTATATTCAAACTGATGCATCGGCCTGGTGTCAAGCTTTCTAGGAATTAGCCCAGAAAGCCCCGAGGCACGTTCATGTAAATAACATCAGTATGGACCAATAGAGTGTACAATTAAACTCCACCAGTAAAGATGATCCAGTAAACGGTTGGAGCCTCCAACATAACATGCTGCCTAAATAACATCACTCTGGCACCTTTAATGTGTGTATGTCGTCTGTCTGATATCAGCAGTATTAATAGCCCCACATAAGAACCCCTCGTCCATTAATCATAATAATTAATCAGATCCAATTATATTGCATAGAAATGTGAACAAATTGCTGCGAAAATAATGATCTATCACTGACATGTCCCAGGAAAAATCTAGGGACTAAAGTAGTAATTAGAAGCCAGTGTTTTTAGAGGTGTGCAACTGCAGTTGGTCCCACAGTCTGGATGTCACGATGTAATTAGGGGGAGAGCTGGGCCTTCTGTGGGGCTCCTAATGAACGGCTGCATGGGAAAGGAGGAACACTCGCTATATTTGTACATAATCTAAAAGATATATCAGCCATTTCAATTCCCGGGAATTTGTCAAATATATTGTGTGAGAAATATGTAGTAAAAGCTTTGTTTTGGGGGAGGGGTTCTTTATTTGGTTGCCTTTCTATCTTACCAGAAACTTGCCTCACATGCTATTGAAGGGAGAACTTGTATTTCTAACAGCCTTGAAATTGTATCCAGACTAAATATGATGTCTAATTTTGGAGATCAAGGTGTGACCCAGAAGTTGTGAGGTTTCGGGGTACGGGGTAACGCTACAACCATCATTGGACTTGGTCCACTTTGATCTCAGTGTTGTGATGGCAACAAAGAATTAAAGCTCTTATCACGGCCGTTCCAGAGTCTTCTGTAAAAGACCTCAATGATACTCCAAAATATTTGAAGATGTAGTTATTTCCTTTGCTGGAGATAAGGGGATGCACAGAGCAGGTGAATCCTTCAAAATAAAACCAATCCAATATAATGCCATAGCCAGCTATCCTTTCATCAGTTTAAACACATTGTAACACAAATACAGAAACCGTTTGTCATCACATACAGTCACTACATAAAGTGCATTCAGGAAGTACTCACAGACCTGCAATTTCTTCCCATACTGTTGTGTTATAGACTTATAAACATTTATAATTGAAAGAGAAAACACATTTCCATGCCAATTTATGGAAAAAGATAAATTAAAGTCTCTTCTGTGTGTAGATTTCAGACCATGAGCCATAACACTCCAACTTGAGATTGGAGAAACTGCCGGAGGGACAACCATCTCTTCAGCACTCCATCAATCAGGACTGATTGATGAAGTGAGTGGCGAGACAGAAGCTTTATCTGAACAGTAAAAAGCGTATGACATACCGCATAAAAGACTTTGAGAGCATGACAAAAATAATTCTGTCTTGATGAGACTGAATTCAAACTATTAAGCCTTAATGCCCAGCTAAATGTACGGCTAAAACAATCATGGGGATGCACCTGATCCAGAGTGCACAGGACCACAGACTAGGGCGAAAATTAATCTTTCAGCATAACAGTGGTCTAAGTCGGGACTTGAATCCCATTGAACATCCGTGTGGAGACCTGAACCTCGCAGTTCACCATCCATCCAATCTAACAGTGCATGAGAGGATATATGAAGACAAATGGGAGAATCTACTCAAATGCAATGTGCAAAACTGGTAGAGACATACCTAAGAAGACAGTGATCGCTGGCAAAGGCGCTTCTACTGAATACAAGTTCTGAATAATTATGTAGATTATTATAAATAAGATATTTCAGTTTTTCATTTTCAACAAATTAGCAAACATTTCTAAAAAGTGTTTTCAACTTGTCATTACAGGTTATTTATAGCAGGTAGATGATGAAAATATAATGTATATTAAAATACCAGAAAACATGTGGAGAAGGTGAAGGGGTCTGAAAACCTTCCCAGGAAATAGGTCTCGTTAACATGAATCTGTTTGTTTTTACATGTGGTCAGGTGAAACCCATGAACACACACATAGAAAGAGTCTAAGCCAATTGGTTGGAAAGGCCTTTACTACAATGCTTGCGTCCACTATTATCGTCCAACCAATTGTGAGCCAATTGGCGCCTTCTCATGGGTATAGAATTAATTACCTGTCCGTACCCCGGTCTGTGCTCAGAGACCTGCGGACAGGGGTAATAAGACTGGCCCTTGAGGGACACCACACCACCACGCAGCGAACAGTATAAATATCAGCCGCTATGCATATGTAAATCACCCTCCTCATTTATTTATGTATCCCGTTTTTTTTCTTGGAGGCTCAAGTGCGCTAATATCAAATAGCTGGCTTTTAGAGAGTGTTTAATGCCTGTCGGTGGGTGGTAGTGGAGCGCAGGATTCTGGAGCGTGCAGCGGTTCATGAGTAATTAAGGGGTGTTTTGCTGAGCATAAATAATGCTGCTTGTATTGGTCCTTCTGAGGCAAGAGGAGAGAGGGAGTGTGGCTGGGACAGCAGGGGTTAAACCTCTTCTCTGCCTCCCACCCTACCCTGGGCCTCCCAACGTTACACACCGGCTGGGAGGAGATCCCATGTGTTTGCTTTATAACCCTCCGTGTTATTAAAGGAAATTATCATCTCTAAAGAACAGTTTAACAAGGAGGTGGGGAAAGTTAAACCGCTTTCTAGTCTTTAAGCTTAGTTATAGCTTGGCTAACATCAGTGCGAGGGGAGGTACCGACCAATAGCCATGCTGCTGTACATTGTACATTGTACACCTCCATTCAATCTGCTAGTGAAAACCCCATTGAATCAGAATACAGATTCAGGATGGCATATAAAGAAAGGCAGATGGAAATGTTTTTTGTGTGTAAATGTGACAATAATCACATATTTTGCATAAAAACTCAACAGAAACTAAGGTATGGTTTCAATAAAACCAATATATTATGTGAAATAATATGTACACAACCATTCAACTGTTTGGGGTCACTTAGATATGTCCTTGTTTTCCATGAAAACATACATTAAATTAGTTTGTATAGGATGTATAGCAAGATGAATAAGAAATATAGTCATTCACAGAGAAAGAAATTATGATTTGAATAACTTAAATAATAAAAGCATCCTTCAAATTTTGCTTTTGTCAAAGAATCCTCTATTTCCAGCAATAACAGCCTAGCTGACCATGTGTATTCTAGTTGTCAATTTGTTGAGGTCATTTAAAGGGATTTCAATCCCTGCTTCAAGAAGCACCTGCCATAAGTTAGATTGGCTTGATGGGATACTCTTGGATTGGCTTGATAGGACACTTCTTACATACCATATGGTCAAGCTACTCCTACCACAAATCAATAGGGTGATGATCTGGTGACTGTGATGGCCACTCCATTACAGAAAGAATACCAGTTGACTGCTTCTTCTCTAAACAGTTCCCTCCTCTTTCCATTCTGGTTAGAGCCAGTTTGTGCTGTTCTGTGAAGGGAGTAGTACAAAGCACTGTATGAGATTGTTAGTTCCTTGGCAATTTCTCACATGCAATAGCCTTCAGTCATTCTATTCATTCATGAATAGACTGATGAATTTCAGAAGAAAGATCTGTGTTCCTGGCTAATTTGAGCCTTAAATCAAACCCACAATTGCTGATGCCACAGATTCTAAAATAGTCTAAAAAGCCAGTTTTATTGCTTCTTTAATTAACACAACAGTTTTCAGCAGTGATAACATAATTGCAAAAGGCTTTTGTAAGGATTAATTTGACTTTTAAAATGATATCATGGTTGATGTTGGATTTTAGTGCTGCTTTTGATGTTATTGATCATTGTTTGTTGCTTGGAAAACTAAAATGCTATGGTTTTAATGTCACTGGTTTGTCCTGCATGGAGAGTTACCTGTCCAGGAGAAGGCAGAGAATATTCATATATAATACATTTTCTGAGAGCAAGGAGCTACAGTTCCACAGTTTCGTAGGACATCATTTATATTTTATATTAACAAATGATCTCCCATCCATATTAAATGATTATGTACAAGAGTGGTTATGTACATAGATTATTTAACTAGAGTCCCCTCCAAAAGTATTGGAACGGTAAGGCAAATTCCTTTGTTTTTGTTGGTCACTGAAGACATTTGGGTTTAAGATCAAAAGATGAGTATGAGACAAGAGTTCAGAATTTTATCTTTAATTTCCTGGTATTCACATCTAGATGTGTTAAAAAACGTAGAATATAGCATTTTTAGCTGAATAAAAGTAATGGAAAAAATAAAAGTCTTAATCTTAAAGTAAATAACATTTAATATTTGATAGCATAACCATTGCTTGCAATAACTGCCTCAAGCCTGCAGCCCATCGACATCACCAAACTGTCGCATTCTTCATTTGTGATGCTATTTCAGGCTTTTACCGCAGCTTCATTCAGTTCTTGTTTGTTTCGGGGTGTTTCCCCCTCCAGTCTCCTCTTAAGGAGGTGAAATGAATGCTCTATTGGGTTAAGGTCAGGTGATTGACTTGGCCAGTCTAAAACCTTCCACCTTTTTCCCCCGATAAAGTCCTTTGTTTTGTTGGCAGTGTGCTTTGGGTCATTGTCCTGCTGAATGATAAACTTCCTTCAATGCATTTCTCTGTAAATTGGCAGACAACATTTTTCTATACACTTCCGAATTAATTCTGCTGCTACCATCATCAGTTACATCATCAATAAATATTAATGAGCCTGTTCCAGAAGCAGCCATGCACGCCCAAGCCATGACATTACCTCCAGCATGCTTCACAGATGAGCTTGTATGTTTCGGATCATAAGCAGTTCCTTTCTTTCTCCACACTTTGGCCTTTCCATCACTTTGGTAGAGATTGATCTTGGTCTCATCAGTCCATAAGATTGTGTTCCAGAACCTTTGCGGCTCATCTCTGTACTTCTTTGCCAATTTCAATCTGGCATTCCGATTCTTACTGCTGATGAGTGGTTTGCATCTTGTGGTGTGGCCTCTATATTTCTGCTCTCTGAGTCTTCCTTGAACAGTGGATTGTGAAACCTTCACCCCTCTGTACTGTGGAGTTCAGAATTTTGGGGTGGTTTCTCACGATATTTCTGTCATCAACTACTGTTGTTTTCCTTGGCCGACCGGTTCGACGTCTGTTGCTTAGTACACCCATAATTTCTATCTTTTTCAGGACATTCCAAATTGTTGTGCTTGCTATGCCCTATGTTTGTCCAATGGCTCTGGTCGATCTTCCTTCTTTTCTCAGCTTGACAATGGCTTGCTATTCTCCCATAGACAGCTCTCTGGTCTTTATGATGGTTTATCCTCTTTAACAAGAAATGCAGTCATTATAGGTTTAAAGCAAGGATTAGACTAGTCATGCAGAGGTATTTAATGTTTGAACAATCAACCTGAAAGGCAACACGTGGGCAACAAGAAACATCTGTCAGTCACATGTTCCAATAGTTTTGCTCACTTGAAAAATTGGTGGGTTCAAACAAAAGTTGGTATGTCCTGAGTTGTTTAACACATCTAGATGTGAATACCAGGAAATACAACCTGAAATTCTGAACTCTTGTCTCAACCCAAATGTCTTCAGTGACCACCAAAAACAAAGGAATTTGACTTGCCATTCCAATACTTTCGGGGGGGACTGTATGTACAGTGCAGCATTAACATATCAAGAACTAACAGGTGTACTGAGAATGGAGCTAAGAACTGTGGCTGAGTAGGTAAGGAGGAGCAAATTAGTGGGTCATATTTCTAAAACAGAATGTATGGTGTTTGGTGTATGGTGTTTGGACCTAGATACAGTATATTATCAGGAATCCCAAACTAAGCTTAACACTTGGTGAAAAGCCAGTAGAAGAAGTTAAAAAGGCAAAGCTACTTGGCACTGTTTTGGATGCTAGACTGATGTGAACTGAACACATTGATACTATTGTATCAAAAATGGGTAAGAGCATTGCCGTTACAAGGAAATGTTTTAGGTATGTAACATCTTCTTTCGTGTGAATGAAGAAATTAAGATTTCCAACTACAGTGCCATTGCCCTTTAGAACTGCAATTTTTGTGCACATATGTTGTAGGGACATGCACAGGGAAGGTATTCTGAATAAAATACACCTGGGACATTATGAGGATTTAATCAGAATAGAGATTGGAACAAAAAATGTTCATGCACAAGTTAAAACACACACCAAAAATTAAAGGTTTTTTGACTAAAACTAAAATATTTATATTTTCTGCTATAAACACATCCTATTGTTTCCCAAACATGTCTACATTATCAGAAAAAAATGGGAATTCAAGAGTTGGATCTGGGCAGCTATTTTAGTAACTGGTTTTAAGAGCCATTTTCAAGTGTCCCTCAAATTCAAATCAGTAAATTACATTCCACTGTTTGATGTACATCTGTAATATTTTTTATGCTATTAGTTTAGTATAGAAAACTATGTTCTACCATAAAAACACAAACATTCTTATCCCATTGACTTTCCATTGGGCCTTCAACCTATTGCGCAATGAGGATCCATATAGAGGCTCTCCCCCGCTTGGGAAATCTGAAGGGAGAATCTAACTGGCTACTAGACTTCTCAGTCCAACTACATTGTTAGGCTAATGGAGGCTAACGGAGCGCTAGCAACAGAATGCTTCACCAATAGACTATGTCCAATGTGCAAATACGCATGTAACTCTCCAGAAAATCGATATGTCTTATCAGTCATACATAATCGGATAAGGTTGCCAAAAGGCTGTTTAAGGTCCTAAGAACCTAACAATTCATTTGGTACCGAACTTGAAGCTTTATCTCAAGCACAGACCAAATGAGAGCTCACCTTGTAAGAGGAATGTCTGGATTTTTTTCTGGATGTAATGATCGATAAAGGTAAGTCCCAGGCATCCAAAATATCTCCTTATGATCGATGGAGTATCTGGCTTCATTTTGAATTAAACTTTCACTCTGTTTGTCAGACAGCTCAATTGTTTACAACTGGCAGTGGTGGTGGCCACTCTGTGATCTCCAGCTAGGGAGGAGGGGGAGTCATAGAACTGTATGCCCATAAGAGGTAATAAGACCTAGACCAAAAATGCTTTAATCTGCTATATTGCTTTAATCTGGTATATATATATAACAAAACCTTTAAAAAAAATCTTATTTTGCTACAATTGGCTTACGGAAACACAATCATCTTCCCAAATCTCACCCCAAATGCTGGCAAGAGTGCACCATTTGGAACACAGGCAATCGTTGTGCGCACTTGTTAAGTGACACTATGCACTTGTCGGGTCAAAGACTTGTCAAGCAATGTAATGCACTGTACTAGGCTGCATTGATGGTCACTGAGCAGTCTCTTGAGCCAAGCACACAGTGGCCGGTGCTGTGTGAGATCTCCCCTCATCAGTCTCTCTGATCTCACAGACATGTCAAATTTCTTTAGCAATACTAACATGCAGGTATGCTCATGCTGCACACGTCCTGCAACCAGTGGGACTCATTTTCAGCCTGGGAGTTACATGGTGCACCAGCTCCTTTGGTGGGGGGGTTGTACTAATGAAAACGACACGCTTTTCTGGACACTTTGCAACTATGCTATATTACAAATTCAGCGCCGAAAAATATTAAGAGACCACCGCACATTTTTCTTTCCCCAAAAAAGTTGAAAAGGAGGGTTTTGGTTGAGGAAAAGAAGGGTTCAAATTAAGAGACCACTGACAATTGAACACTTATTTTCCTCAATCAAAACTTTCATTTTCAACTATTTTGCAAAGGAAAGAAAAAGGTGCAGTGGTCTCTTAATTTTTTCCAGAGCTTTATAAAAACAGATGACACAACACTTTTCAATAAAATATGTGGGTTGACTTTTGATCCAACACTGTATCAGACATAAGCTTTTTACGATATTGTACTTTGATGTTTAGGCTGAAATGTGGTTAGAATGGTGTTCATGTGGGTGCCTGTGAACATTAGATTTCCTGATGAATGGTTCGCCACAACCAAGTACTTGTGTTCCTATTAAATGATCCCCAAATTCAACCAATGCATAAAATCAAATAGAAAATGACATGAAGTATTCAAGGTTTCCTGGGATGTTAATCTACAAACATTAATTAGGGGAGACCTTTACTTCATGCAGAGTGTGCAATTTGTTAATTCCACTATTAGAATAGTCTATGCTTAGGGGGAAATACATCGGGTGACGACATAAGGCAAATACTTAGCTTAGATTAGCAAAAATAAATAATGTCAGTTTGCCAATCTACAAGCAAGGTGTTAACATGTGGATTCACTCAACAACATCTTATGACTATGGGTGAAGAGGGTCCGACTAAGTTGAGGCACGGCTGGCCTTTTCGATTCATGGGTTTTAAGAGGGAGACTGAGTAGCGGGACGCAAGGAGAGATATTTCAATTTCCATGAATCCATTGAACTAACAGATGTGTAGCTTACTAATGCAGAGTTAGACAGCATTCATAAACTACAGCTGGGAAAACACTAGGTTGGAGCATTCATGACACGAATGTCTTATCTTCAATGATATATTGAAAAAAGAAACCTGTGAAGACCTCAAGACAAGTTAACTGTCAATTCTTTTTTAACCTTGCTTTTTCTGCTTATCCTTTTCTCTTTTTTCTTTACCTTTTGACATGTTATCAGTCACATGTTATCAGTAACTTATTATCAGTCACATGTTGTCAGTCGCATCAGTCAGTCTGGTTATACGATGTAAACTTGTAATTTCGTCAGTTCATTGACAATCAAGGTTGGTTAAATCTGGGAAGGCCCGTGCTTTGTGTCCCGCCACAGAATGATATGGTCTGAAATACACAAACATACTAACTAAAAGCAAAAATGCTTAACTTTGTTGTGTGCACCGTTTGTGTAACTCAGTCCAACGTCTCCAGGGCAGTTTGGTCATGCAAGAGATGTCTCTGTCCAACTCCTGGCTGGCTCGCCAATTAACTCAGGACTTTGTGGTGGGGTGCGCCTCTTATCTTCTACCTCCCTGAATGCTCGTAGTTTGCGACAGTAATTCACAACATCCTCATGGTTCATACTTGGGTCATGTCCATCATTGTCCACAAAGTAAGTGTTACTTTAAGCTCATGGGCCACACTCAGGTCATCTCTTATCACAAAGTACGCTTTATGATCAGCTCATGGGCCACACTCAGGACACCCCCCTAGTGGATACAAACTTTAGGAACACCACTCCCTGGGCACATGGTAATTGCCTGCTCATGATTATCTCTCAGCATAAGGCACATATATGATGATGAACATAGACATTATCTGCATGTGTTATTCATCCTATCCCAGAAGTGGAATTCACACTCACATTTCCTGTGAGTGTGGATTCCAAATTAATTTGTTTATAATAAAACTACATGATTATACATTGCACATTAATATTTTCATAAGTATAAGGTTATATATGCATTTTATAGAAAAATCCCCCACACTGTCAGAGGACAGCTTGTTGGACGTGGGCCGCGGGGGCGGGTCAGCCCAGTTGGCAGTGCTTTTGTGTGGTTGTGAGTGTAAGAGAGAGTAAGTAATTGTGAACATGTGAGGTACGAACGGCGCTCAGAGAGCGAGCCTCACTACCACAAATCGGCAGGCCGGTGGCCCACTATGTGCTGCAGCAAGTATTGCCATGATAAAATTGCTTTTCTCTACCCTCGTCACCGACTCAACATCCTTCGGCCCAGCGGGAACGGTCCTGTTTCTCTCGATTACTCACTCCGGCTTTGCCTGCAACAGTAAGTCACTTTGGATCAGAGTGTCTGGTAAATGTCTGAAACATCAATAAAAAATGTACCTGTAAACCAGCATGGAACAAGGACACTCAACAGTGGAATCTGCGCATGTCAGGGTTTTTCACATCTGAGCTTTATTTTACTGTTCCAAAAATTGACTGGAAGCAATGAGGGCTGTTTCAAGGACCTGAAAGTGCTCTACGTGTTCAACATACTTGTTACTGAGGTAACACACTTGTTTATCGGATCAGTGAAGCCACTGGGTGAACCAAACTGAAAAGAAACCCGTTAACTGATATGTTGTGAAAATGCTTCATACCAGGCTGTAGCACAAACACGGAGGCTGCTGACAGTGTCGTTGTTTTTGACGGCCAATACTATGTACAACCACATTCTCCTAATAGGGATGGCACAGACTATGTTCAAGACGAGACCCCAGGCGGGTCTCCCAGTCCTCTGGGTGCAATTAAAGCATCTCTCTCTGGTCAAGAATGTTTTAGCCAAGGGGACAGCCCATGAGTGAAACAATTTAGTTGTCATGACTGTGTGACAGGATCCGGTCCTGTCTGGTAAGTTTTGCTCCTCCCCTGAGTAGGAAGATAATAGTGTCCAGCCTAAAGAACCAATAAATCAATCCATTCCAACAGCCACAGTTCAGGGACTTGTAGTTAGCCCTCTCAATGGAACGTTACTTCCTGCTTCACAAAGCAGCCTCTTCCATTTTTCATCATGTGACAACAACAAATGACACTTCTTCCAATGATTTCTACAACGTGGAGTGTGTACAGTGTTTTGACCAGCAACTGGTCTATCTGAATAAAAAGGATATTCAACTTTCAGGGGTATTGTTCACATCAGTGTCAAAATATCAAATATGGGTCATTTAAAAAACTCCTGTTCATTTTAGAAACAGGTTCCTTAAATATGTTATTCCGTGTATACAATAGGTTGAGTTTGAATATGAAAAGATATCCAAGACAGGCTATCTGTACTGGTGTTGTCACACCAGGGGGTGATGTAAAAGTAACAAGGACTGGCAGAACCTACCCCCCCCCGTGCTCGAGATACTAGCAACGTGCTTCAGGGCCCAAGGAGAGAAACCTGTGTCAGGGCAGGGAGGCAGGGAACAGGGGCTGAACCACCTGGTCCTCATGCTGGGTGAATGTCAGCAGAGAGACACAGCCAAGTCCACAGAGCCCTGCACTCTCTCTACCCCACACTGGCGCTGCCACCCAGCATGACATCGACGTGATCATGGACGGCGGTTGTGACACATGTAAGCAATGACTCCACACGGCTATCTGATCAGCATTACCGCTCTGTCAGTAAGCGCTGGCGGTGAGGGGCGTGATGGGAGCCGTGATAGGGCTCCGGTGCCTCTAAAACTGAGTTCAGACCACTCCAGGGGGCCCACTGCGCCCCAACGAAATCAGCTAAACAACTCGACTATCATCAACAACATGGGTCTTCATCGAAAAACAACAGCCTATAGCCTAAGCTATTACTAAAAGCCTCATTAAAGTGTCAAAATGAAGTGCAGTGTAACCCACATAGCCGTCCTGACTATAAACATTTAAGGAGATGTTCACTTGTTTGGTTTACGCTCTCACATTTACAGACTCCAAATTGGGATATAAATTCCATATAGGAAGCAAAAACAGCATTATTTGTTGTAAAGCCAGGAGGGCATCAACCATCAATCACTGGCATCAAAATTGCCATAGTCTGTTGTCGGTGCCTATTACGGCTGAATTCATTTTCCTCAATTAATTCAGAATCTAACCCCTTGGCAGCCATGGGTGTATGTTTTTTCATCCATCCTCCTACCTATTTGTCAAAATGGACACAGTGACAGTACAGTAATGCACATTCATTATAAAAAGTGAGACAATAGAGGGCACATATCATTAATTAAGTCAATATTTGGAAGGGGAGCTGTTTTTGTGGAATTATCAGTATTTTTACCAAATATTTAAGAACTGTAACCTACAATGCAAACTTCTAAATAATTCTGTATTTAAAGACATTCGGCATTCAGCATTAATTTATTTTTTAAGCAAACCTAATCCTACGACCAATATATCTTACACTAAGAAAGAATATTCAGTTCACCTTGTTAAATCATAGTCAGTCATAACACAGAGCTTTCCTGTGTTTTGTCCGGTCACAAAAAACAAGTCATAGTGATTCTATTGAAACAACTTTAATCTTGGTTTTGGGTGTAGAACAAAAGAAGACAGAAGAATGTCTGCATAGTGGTTTTGACAGGTTATTGCTATTCAATAAATGGCATGCACACACACCTGAAAATAGCTATCTTATATTGGTGACAATAAAAAACCGTTTTAGGATGAATTAAGTGACGTTTCTTTTAATGTGGTGTTTAAATTAATTAACTGTAAACATGATTTAATTTCAGGACATTATTTGAAAGTATAATTTCCCAGTAGGATTAAAATGTCGGCTATGGGGTCCCCCCAACTGAGCACTCATGTTGGAGAAATGTCCAGTTTTAAGATTAATATGCATTTTAGATGAACAAATCTTAATCTCAATCGCAAAGGACATTTAAAAAACACTTAGAACCTTCCTTGCAATCAGACGCAATTTGACTGCAACGTCCACCATGCAGAATCCGCGATTACATTTTTCATGTGCATGATTCAAATCGCTTTAGCAACCGCGCGGGGAGCATTTCACCGTGCATATTAATTACACACAGGCTTTGTCGTCAGAGGGTCTCGGCAGCCATGCTTGCTAAGCCGGCTCATTTGAACTGAGAGCACAGCTTTTTGAACCTGCTGTGCGCTTCACGCCTGCCGTCAGGAGCCAAAGGCTGCAGAGATAGGTTTCTGGTGTGATTACTGGTTCAAAAATAAATACCAATTTCTCACCCGCACCTGCAGACTCGCGCGCCCAAGCATCTCGCAATGGGATTGAAGCATAGCAATTAGACTGCAGTATTAGTGTTTAATGGATAAATAGTGGGACCAATTGGGAAGTTACACTCCTACTTCTGGGGTGCCAACACTTCCACTACAGTAAGTCACCGTTTGACTGGGTTTTATTCTTGAACGATAATAGACTATCAGTGAGGAAATTGGCACATCACACCCATTTGTTTTATAATTTCAGTGTTTTTTAGGCATACCATTTCTTACCAACTCAGAGTTGGGACACTGTCATCCAAATTGGAAGAAATTCATGAGGCGTTTAAAGCATGAGCATCTGTTGGGTTGTATGAGCTTGGGCAGGACTATTTGAGTACAGTATGAATTCCATTACGTAAGAACAGACCAGTGCTCTGTGCATCTCAGTCTGTTCCACATTTTTTTGTTAGCTGAGCTATGCCAGGGCCACTCATGTCGTGGGCCATGTGAGTCCATGTGACATTTGGACGGAGGGAGAACGGGAGGGAGGCGAGTGGGAGGGAGGCACAGGGAAGGCAGGAGTCTGTGATGGTTAGACATGGAGGCCACTGACTCAGCGAGCCTGATGTGTGGAACATTTCACACATCTCTCTAGGCCTCCCCCCACGCCAAAGAGACCCAAATAGCCCTGATTAACGATCCCATCCCCAGACACTGGTGACGGGAGGCAGGAGGGAGAATTTCCTCACAATTATTCCATGGGGCCAGAAGTCTTTGAAAAAGAAATGCGACGAAGTCGAAAGATCACGTGGCCATGCCCCGAAAATATGGCGGGTCCTGTTTGGCTCCACCTCCACGTGAAACAGACTGGGCTGTACTAATGCTGACATACAGTCATGTTTAAAACATTGTGTACGTCCCATATGAACACCTCACATGTATGTGTGTCAAATTACACAATATGGTCCATGTTGCAAGTGCACCAATTATTTTAGGGATCTATGTAGGGTATAGGAAGGCATTTGAGACACAATCAGTGATTGATTTGATAAACATTGCGGGCTAATCAAAGCAACAAAAAAAACACTAGATAAATCAAATAATATATGGCAAGGGTACTATACAGCTCTCGAAAACATGTGTCCACTGCACCTTTTTCTTTCCTTAACAAAAAAGTCGAAAATAAAGGTTTTGAGTGAGGAGCCGAAGGTGTATTTACTAGCACAAAGATTTTCTGTGTCTATATTTATTTCCACTATGTGGCGTTTGTGTGCTGAATTACATATACATTTAATTGATCTTTGATTATGTTAATTTATTTATTTTGATAGATCTACACTATGGCATAATACTTGATTTCTTAACTAAACTGTCATTTATTTGAGTAAGATGAATAATTTCTAGTAATTTTGGTATTTTTTTATGGATGGAGTATGGATGGAATTATCTTTCATATTTGTCTCTTTTTAGTTCTACGATGTAGATATAGTTGTTGAAATTTTCATTAAACATCTGTGAGAAAGGATCCTCAGCCTTCGCGTTGTGACCAAGGGCAGCATAAAATAGTTAACATTAAGAGACAACTGCCAATTGAACGCTTCCGTTCCTCCCTCAGATTTTTCCTTTTCAACTTTTTTGGAAAGCAAAGAAAAAGGTGGAGCGGTCCCTTAATATTTTCCATAGCTGTATGTACATACAAATCCAACACAGTTGACATGTATTCTGACAACACAGGTTAGAAGGGAACACACAAGAATGACCCCAGATATTAAGGATGGGAAAAAAGAGCATGCCCCCAAGACAAGGTCTGCTCCAGAGAAAGTTCCTACAAATGCACATCACTGAGGACCGATAATGGAGGATCCACACCTACACGGTGATGAAACAATGATTCTTCGACCTCAGGCTGATTAGGAAATGTGTCTTAGAGCACCCTTACAAACCTCTTCAGATGCACCATCTGGACCATCCTCTCAGGCTGCGCCTGTGCATGGGATGGCATTTGTGCCACTTGAGGTCGGTGCAATGCAACCATGAACAGGGCCACTGTTAATGCCTATTACAAAATGTTAGAAATACAGGAAACCAGCATGATTCAGTTTGATTTTAGGGATCTGGGAACATGTTGTTTTGAAGCTAGTTTTCTTCAATACATTTTTTTTAATTCAGGGTCCCATTTTGGGTGAGCATGCCAAAGTTTAGAAACACTGATCAAGTGACTGAGACGATTCAGAATCGTTACTGTGAAAGACCAACTGAAAAAGCTTAGAGTAAAATAATCTTAAATCCCCAAGCTATCATACAGTTAACCCAACTATCTGCCCAGAAACGTGGTCTTCACCTTAGAGCCCTTTTACACACATACACTCACACACAAATTCACGTTATATTTACGTACGCACATCAAGCAAAAACAACATCACACACAGGCACAAACACACTGCCCTGTTTGTTGAACCTTATGAATAAACCTTATGAATACAGAAGTTGACTCATCTTTTACATGCAGCATCTTTGCACTACACCAAACTAATCGATTTTCTTCTATATGTGTGACAAAACTTGAAGTTAAAACAATAAACATTGTCTTCATCGTGACACTCACACACACCATCAAACACACCAACACGATTAAGAAAACAATTTTGTACTGGGGTGAAGTGTATCTCTCTTGTTTTATATTATTATACATTTATTTCAACATGGAACACAGACTGAGACTGTGGTCTCTTTTACAGCTGGGCCCTGCACATACATCTTTACATATACAGTTTCAGGAAACTGAAGAAAAAAACCCAAAGAGAACAGAAAAAAACAAGAAAATCCGAGATTACAAAAATACAATGCTTTTAACACAATTGTAATTCCCTTAGAGGACTCAAGTTTTAGTGGTTATTGGATCTGACTTGGACTGTGGGGTCCCTTAGGTGTAACCCAGGGACAGGGTCTTTGCTAAAATCAATATTGATACTACAGCCAATAATATTAGGTACAGTACTTTATTTAAACTCTAATTAACCCCTAAATAAGCATTTTGTTTCACCTGCTACAACTGCAATCGTCAATCTAACCCAAAAAAAACAGAACTTTAAAGAAAATCACTGTTTTGTTACAAAGTGGCAGTACAAGAGAGCACATGAGAGCGCTTGAAACCTTTAATACACCGCATGTTCGCTATGATGCCTAATCCCTCAATGTTCTACGACGGTTTTCCAGCAAACAGCTTTGACTGACTAGAATAGGGATTTCTATTGAACAATGATTTCTACTGCATAGAATTTAAAGTCTAAGATCATTCACGCAACACTAAAACATACATCTTGATAAATGGGGTGCTGCAGATGTGGCTGTCCTACTGGCATGTTCTTATGTCTTTGCAGAGAAACTCTAAAGCTCTGTTAGAGGGGCCATTGTGTTGTTGGTCACCTGCCTGACCAAGGCCCATCTTGTCTTTTGACCAAGTTAGTCCAGACAGCCAGTTCTGAGAGCCCATTGTGCTCCAGGGAACTTTCAAGGCTTTAGCAGTTTTACACAGTTTTATCACTGAGGTCTATGGAGAGTCCCTTGGACTTCATGATTTGTATTTTACTCAGACTTTAAGTGAAGGGGTCTGAATAATTTCCGAAGGCACTGTTTACATATCTTAGCCATTAGGAATGCTTAAGTGAACATTCCTTACTTCCTGTTTAACTGGGGTATGAATTTGAGGTCACCAAATTAGTCATTTGTCAGCACGAGCAAGATCAAAATGTAATCGCCTTCATAAATGATTGAGTAAAATGTTCCATTTTATTTAAAAGAAAAACTATTTTCTGTTTTTATTTAGTCTACAAGAAATGTTTTCTTACAGCGATAAGAGAAGGGAGGAATAAGCCAATTGGAGCCGGAGTTGGTTAATTGACCGTGACGGTATGAGGTCCAAATTGGATATTTTGTTAGAACACTGGGATTAACCAGTCATTAATATGACCAAATAGTCGAGAAACCAGTTTATCATCCCATTCGACAGATGGCAACCTGTGCAGGGTAAGGTCGCTCTCACTGCCCTGGGGCATGAGGATTTATAAAGTGTGATATCTGGATATGTCCCAATCCTCCGTCATCATTAGCGTGTCTATAAAGATAGCTCATTTAATCTGTTCTAATCTCTTTAAATCAACCCAAAATAAGATCAGGTACTACAGTATTTACAGAGTTGATTCAGGGGAATAATGATTTCAACCAATCATAAAAATATGACTGATGTGTGAATAAAGATAATTATAGCCATACAATATTTGAATCCCGGGTGATGTATCTGTTTTGACTGTGTGTCCTTCACACAATTAAAAGTCAGCTGTTTGCGCGGAACATACTTTGTCTTTGTTTCCCTGTACCTTGCAAAGGAATTTCACCTTCCAATCTGTTAGTGTACACACAGAGCCATTGTTCAGGAGGAAAAGTGTGTTAAGTCACATTCAGTATGTAGAAAATACATCAGAATCATGTGTCCTTTTGAGGCACACATAACAAGTTTGCTTGTTTTTGGATAGCTCAGCAGAAACCGGGTGATAGTTTAGCTTGATAAATTAGAGGAGGGGAGATTTAATGAACAGAACACGTGGGGTCACCTTTGTTTCTCGGGGTGATGGAAGAAAAAACAAACAGATTTTTCTTACTGCCACATGCCTTTCCTTAATAATCAGATTTCTCATCCTCGCCATAATGGAGGGCACCCAGAATCTCATTACCTTATCTAGCTGAGGGGAGAAAGGGAACACTTTCTCTTTTTACTTCCCTAGTAAAAAAAAAAAACTAACAAAAAAACATGGATACAGAGTTCTGCTTATTTGCACATACATAGACATCCTCTCCAGATATGTAAATGACTGAGGCAAAAGGGAAATGCTAAAGTCTACACCATTAGTTTTCCAGTTCATAATCTCCACATGGGGCTGTTAGCGAGATAATGTACCATACAATACATGGTTTACTTTTAATTAATAGGAAAACGTATTTTGAAATGAATATTAAATCTAGATTAATGTGGAAAACCTCCCAGGTCTAGCAGACTCTTTTTAATTTAAGGCTCTATTACATTGCAAGAAAAGGGAAAAACTGTGTCTTTTAAGAGAAAAGTCTCTATTAATATTTGAATTCATAAAAGCATGAAATTGTTTATGGAACAATAGAAGATCACAAGTTTGCTTTTCAACAAAATATATGATAGACAATGTGCAATCAGGTCATCAGAGGAACCAAGCATCTCAAGCAAAGTAATGGTAAGATAAAAACAAACATATTTACTGTTTATGGTTTCCTGCAGTCATTTTCTTGTATGGTAAAACATTTATACTTGAGGTGGTGGAAAGTAATTGGTCTGGCAATAAATTAATGGTAAGTTCTTTGAGAGAATATCATACAACAGTAGGACCTCAGGAAAGCAACTTAAAAATCCGAAGTTCACACACAGGCACCACTTTTAATCTAACAAAACCACAAAGTAAACTGCATCAGCATTATTGCCCAAAGTAGTGGTTGTGTTATTGTTTTAACATAGAACATTTAAAAATAGGCATGCCCAAAATGCAGAAAGCCAAACGACATTGACAGACGCCTAGCGGCCCGGTGGTGGTCTACTTTCGATTTTCGACCTACGTCAGACCTGCTCTGAAGTCTTAAACAATCCCCTTTTGATCTTTTCTGACTTACACCACAAAGCAAAAGTAGAAAGGACAGCTCCAGCACAGCCCAAAGAGGAATCACCCTCAACAGCCTCCCCGCTCTCCACAAATGCCAGACTTTATTGCAAGCCAGTAGCCAGGTTAGTCCAATCTGCACTTCTAACATTTCCTGGATGCTATTCTTCCACCATGCTTTTATTGTCACCCCTATAAAGTGTGCTCAGTGACTTCAGAAACGTCCTTGATCAACGCGCTATACCTGGGTGAGTCCTTGCCTGATACACAGGGGGCGTTCTGTGGAGTATATGTACATAATAAAGACTAACAACTATAGGTGACATATTCATTTCTGTACTAATTCATCTCAGTTCATATTAATACAAGCTTCCCCTTCTCTTAACAGAGTTACAGCAGAGACTCCCCCTCAGCAGTTAGGATCTAAATGACAACGCGTTTAGCAACTGCGTGACACATTTGCTGTTTTCATCAACTCCGACAATTAATGCATGTTAATGTTTAATTATGTTAATTGCACGGGAGGTTTTAACAAGGAGACTCGGTGAGAATCCTGGGATCTGTTGATGACTGCGCTGATGTTTTGTGTGCTAATGCTCGCAGCACATTCACATGTTCTCCAAGTGTTAGGGCTCCTAATGAGGACCCAAACATGACGTGTTTTCATCTCATAAAGATAATTGGGATACCTTAGCTAAGAAATCCAACTGAGAAACCGTGGCATCTGTGAATCTGCTCGGCTTGTTCAGGGATTTCAACGCTAACAGTCAATGTTCACTTACACTTGGGGGCACGACTCCCGCACATAAAACCTAAACAGAGTCTGAGGGAGATATGAGAGGGCTGACTTTGTTTAAATGAAGAGTTTAAGGTGAGATAAACTGTTTACTGGATCAGCCAGAGGGTCATTGGGAGTGCTTTAATTAAAACTGGACTGTTGAAGGGTTAACACCCCAGGACGGATGACAGAGGGGCGGTGGGTGCTCAGTTAGTCTTCAGGGGCTGTGTGTTAATCGGTTCAGAGGAGGAGAACTGATCTAGGATCACTTCTGTCCTGTCCTCACGATCCCAGACCAGTACTACTGAGAAGCTTGATGAATACTGACCCTGTATTTCTAATGAAGCCACAGTGCTTCTGCAGAGACAGTACGGCTTCATTACACAAACCTTTTATTCCCTCCATTATTCATCCAGGGGTACTATGTTCAATGTAATATTTGGTACTCACATGAGACTTGAAACCTTCTTATGTTCTATGATTGACCTCTAATGGTGCTTGAAGCTGTTTAATAGTGATTTGATGGTAGCAGGTACTGTAGTATCACGGCACAGACGAACACTGTGCTTACAATTCTAGTGTCGGAAACAAGTGCAAGACACGTGCATTGCATTCCCAGAAATCTTCTTTTTGGACTATTGGGAATATTTAAAAAGACAGAGTAAGAGAGTGACAGAGTGCGAGAGAAGGAGAAAGAGAGAAAGAGAGAGAGTACGAAAGAGGAAATGGTTCTCTCTGCCAATGGCTGTGGCACTGGGAATATTCACCTGACATGAGCTGCGTGCATCGCATGGCACAACCGACCACGACTGGGCCATTAAATATATGTAAATGAAGAGAAACACAAGAGAGCCAGAGCATAATAGCACGCACAAGGGAGAAATGGATCCTGGGTAGTGATTAATTTATTTGATGATGCCTCTAGTGAGGAATTTTAGGTCACAAATGAAGTGACAGGATGACAAATTACCATTTTAAGGAATTTACTGGGAATCATTAACGAACAATTGTCAGGTAGTTTATGGCAGGCCAGAGAAGACAGAATAAATGGAGATATTTTTCCTTATCTTCCAATGAATTATTAATTGTCTTTTTTTGGCTCGGGGGTGGAGCAGTCTTGCTAGACTGCTTGTCTGATTGGCTATAATGCATAGTGTAGTTCTGACTAAATTGTAAATTCATTTAGGGACAGGAATCTGCACAGTTAAATTGCTGGTGGACAGGAGGTAAGGCAATGAACTTCCAGGCAGAACAACTCTTGGTTTATTTCCTCTAGATTTGCTAATCCTTGCAAGTCCTGCTGTGTACCCCATTGCTGGTGCCTCGAAAGTTGAGCAAGTTCAGCCTTGAGAGGAGCATGAATGAGAGACCAGAGGTGAATGGGATGTTGAAGGGTTAGGGTTAGCATGTACCCCAAAACTATTTGTTTTACTTGGATGGGGGTGATACTACATCCGTGTGTGTCTAGATGTATAGAAGGCGTATGTATAGAATGTATAGAAGGCGCTCTTAATGAAAGTGTATGATGAATTAATTAAATGCAATATTCATTTGAATGTTTTTGTTTGTTTTCGTTTTAAAAATTTTAAAACAATGATGAAACACTGGTAAATACATCCATTGCATGCATAAGCATGTATTTTGATTCCTATTATAGTTGAAGAAATTACAATTCAGTAATGCCTGGGAAGATCCTGGAAATCTTTTTGCAGTAAGGTCTATGACCAAAGCTGGAGCAGAGAGCATATATCAAAACATCTTTTATAACACAAATGATTGTTCATGCACAACTAATTAAGTCAATTGCCAACAGGTAAGTAACATGATTAGATATTAAAAAGTCATTCCAGAGAGGATGGGTCTAACAGAAGTGAGTATTGGAGGATGGGAAGGGGTAATTTTGGGGCAAATAGTGCAAGCATTTAATAAAGTTTCTCAACGTAAAATGTTGTCCTTTAAGTTTGGGGATCTCATCATCTATGATACCTAATATCATAAAATTATTCAGAGAATCCGGAGAAATCTCAATTTGCAAGGGACAAGGCCGAAAACCAATATTGGATGGCCCTGATCTTCTGGCCCTCAGGCGGGCACTGTATTCAAAACAGTCACGATTCTGTAGTGAAAATTTCTCCATGGGCTCAGGAACACTTCCATTGTCTTGGAACACAATATGTTGCTGCATCCACAAATGCAAGTTAAAACTCTACCATGCAAAGAGGAAACCATATAAAAACAAGATCCAGAACCGGCATCGCCTTCTCTGGGTGCAAGGTCATTTAAGATGGACTGAGGTGAAGTGGAAAACTGTCCTCTGGTCAGACAAATGTAAATGTCTAAAGAGCAGAGGGACCATCCTGCTTGTTATAAGCGCACAGTTCAAAAGCCAGCATCCATGATGGAATGGGGGTGCATTAGAGCAAATTGCATGGGTGACTTGCACATCTGTGAAGGTACAAATATTGTTGAACTTTATATACAGGTTTTAGAGCAAAATATGTATGCTGCCATCCAGACAACGTCTTTTACAGGGAAGGCATTGCTTGTTTTAGGAAGACAATTTCAAACCACATTCAGCATGTATTACAACAGCATGGTTCTGTAGTAAAAGTGTCTGGGTGCTAAACTGGCCTGCCTGCAGTTCAGTCCGGTCACCCATTGAAAACATTTGGCGCATTATGAAACAAAATATACAACAAAGATCTGTTGAGCAGCTGAAATCCTATTTCATGCAAGAATGGGAATGCATTCCATTTTCAAAACTACAGCAATTGGTCTCCTCAGGTTCCCAAATGCTTACAGAGTATTGTTAATAGAGGTGATGCAACACATCAAATTCAAAACAGGCAATGCATTTTTCCAAAAACAATAATATTTCTCAGTTTCAAAATTGTATATGGTGGTTATGTTCTATTTTTTATTAAATAAAGGGAAAAATTATTTCCACAACATTTCATCCTGTTTTTGCATTTTACACAGCATCCCGATTTATTTGGAAAAGGGGTTGTACAAAAAGGAAATATTTTTATTTAAGTGTCGAAGGAGCCAGATGCTCTGATAAACATTTTTGTCAAGCATGTCTGTCATGTTCAGTTTCTTGCATTTAGAATGCTTTTAAAAGCCTTGCTATGATTAAAGCTGATTTGACAGGACTAGACATTTATTTTGTACATTAATAAGACAGAATCCTTGATTTCCCTTCAGGGCCTTGAGGCAGAATCTCAATGCCTTCCAAATGGTACCAAATTCCCTATAGAGCACTACTTTTGAACAAGGCCTATAAACAGTAATGCACTTCATAGGGAATTAAGCTACCATTTGGAACCCACTGCTCAGCTACTGTAATAGGTGTGAGAAATGGCTTTCCAAACTAGTATGTTCACAGATTAGACATCACTAGGTAATCTGAAAACACTTAATAATTACATATTACGGAAATGAAACTGGTGCTACTGAATTTTAGGACATGCCACAACAAGTAATGAATGAGGAGACTATATGATGTGGTTTCTGAAGCATCACAGCAACATCGCAAATTTGGGACCAATAAGGAAGACATTTGTAAAGGTTTTGTTTTGCTTTGTGAGATGACATAAAGTACTGTTTGGTGTTGTAAGGGAGGTATAATGATAGTGGGTTTTACTTCGTTTGACCATGTACACAATTGGGTTAAAATAGTAAGTCATACAAATTATTTACAACATGATTGACAATGGGTGTAATACAACTGATATTTGGTACAGTGGAAATGTTCTCTCTTAAGTGAATATAGCATTATTGCGTAGAAAAACTGTTGCTTCTCAGTTTTGTTGTCAATGGAACTTTGACTCATCTCTTTCCTAATTCTGAAAGCCATTAATCCAAAAAAAACATATTTATTATGGCAAAATGGCACATTCTGTCAGAATAACACTTTACATGTTTTCACAGCATGTGTAATATATAGACAATATGGGCATGAGGGCAACTGAGTTGCTATTGCATCTAAAAGACAAGACTCTCAACTTGGCAAATCAATTTTTACTAGAAACTGATCAAGTAATTCAAACTTTGAGTTATTATTCTGTTAAAGTGTCTGTCACTCTCCCAGCGGACACATCTAGAGTGACTCCTTAAGGTTTTCCAAACTGATATCTTGCAGCTTCTGCAGTCATAATGTTACCCTGTTGTCAAAGGTCCCATTTTAAACCTGGCAACTGTCACCAGTATATACAGTATACAGTGTCTCTATTAACTAAGAATACATACTTTTTTGTTCATAAATTACTTCCCAATAACCAAAAAACTATGTGTTTAAGGCAGCTTTTTTAAAGTAATACAATGACCAGTTTGTGGTCTAAAAGACAAAATGTGGATGGTAAAAAATGAATGAAAGTGATACTTATAACAACTCCTTGAAACAGTACTCGTGATTTATGCTCTGCATGGGCAGTGCGCCACATCCTGTGGAATAAATTGAATCAGATCTCACAGTGGGGCAACTCGGTTCTCCTAGGATAGATCTGGGTTATTTTGTTCACAAGTTTCCTTGAAAATTAATTACATGAGTGATTACTTTACTCAGAAAGGAAACACACTTGCATTGAAAACTGGCTGTAGAACACAACAGCCTATCGCAACCCATTGGTGCAGACAAAGCCTATTTTTACTCCTCTCCCCCTCGTTGAATTTCAGTATCGCAGCAGAGGGAAAATTGGATGCTAAAATTGGAATCTTCTTTTTGGATAGCCGTGTGCTTCTGAGGAATGTTCCACTTTCCCCAGTGCCTTCCTACAGTCAGAACCCAAGCTGATTTATTGATTATTTAATGGGGTGGTTAATCATTTGTCAAGAAGTTCAGGTTGGCACTTCACAGAATACATCATACATTTCTCTTAAAAGTCTCATTTCAATAATTCAACTTTGAAGTGCCAGCTAGCTGGAACTTGTCCACTCCATTCCGCACTTGATTTGAACTGAGGAAGGATTGATCAATACATACTGCTTTATACTGCCTAACTGTGGTAATTTAACCACATCAGACGCTTTTAAAGACTGTCAATGGTCAGGTCAAATGAGAAACTGACATTCTATGATCCATGCTCTACATGGTAAAGGGGTTACCATGAATTTGACAGTAGCTTGCAGGCATCTCATTAGCTACTAACATTTTGTAAAAAAATAATTAATAAAACATTTCACGTGCTGTACCGCTATTGTGGTACTTTTACAGATTCCTCATGGAATGTACTAGGGAAACTATAAGATGTGTTTTTAATTCGTTTTTTTCTTATTCCATGTTTTGCTACTATGATGGTTTTTTCTAGTATTTATTTTATTGTATTTTATTTGTAAGTTTTTCTTTTTCTTTGTAACGCACATTGATTTGCCTTTATATTTGAATTGTGCTGTATAAATAAACGTTCTGGTTTGCTAAACAATATAATGAAACAATACAGTTACTTCCAATTAAATATCTCAGAATTTATAAAGGTGAACTGAGGGGAGGGGCAGAGTATATTCTGATCTGGAAACTTTTGAGCAGGTGGTGGCACCCTGCAGTTCATCCCATTTCTTTAATGTAGAGACTCAACATCTCATGACATCAGCGAATGCTTGCAAAGCATACTTAACAGACCATACCATCATTGGGGGGGTTTTCCAACTCAATGGGGGAAGTGAAAAATAGGTCCTTATTTGTTTGTTAGTTGTCTCAATCTAAATGCAAATCCTAGATTAAACTGAAACTAGTAGATTGCAATGAACTGGTTACACTCTGTGACAGAAGAATTATGTTCACTCTTTGCAATATAAATTGAGTTGATTCAAATCGCTTGGCTTTATCGAAGGTATGAAATGGACACTGCCTTTCCCAAGACGGAACACAAACAGATGTGATGTATTGAAAGGAGTTGAGCTTTAGTTCTGAATTTTCTTTTTGCAATTTTCAAAAATGGGTATTGCTGCAGAGTAGAGAACTGAGAAAAGGGTAAATCATGCAGCTGACAAAATTACATTAAATTGGACATCAGAGATTATTGAACCACATACAGCCAAATTAGGCCTTTTCAATGTCTCAAATACATACAAACTATAGAAAAAGGCTATATTGAGTGAGTCTGACCAATGTAGACAAGCTTAATATCCCACAACAACATTAAAATGTGTAGATTGGTGCTTGGGTGGACAAGACAGTTTGGATATGATTGGTTGGTAGACTAAGCAAATTCAGCCGATGTCTATCACACCTACAATTTTTCACACATTTTTGTGTTTTGCCTAAGGGCTAATGAAGGCCAAGTTTGATGGATTGTTCCACCAAACCTTAAACAAAAAACAGTAATATCTGGATACAACAATATCCAGTAAAACTACAACAAGTTATTCAGTAAAACTAGAAAGCTTTCAAAAGACTGTACTGTTCACCTCATATTTTACCCTTCATGTTTCAAACATTTCCACACTTAGGTTATGGATGGATTCAAGACAAGGTCATTTTATTGATTTCAGATTCTCCGTTTGTCAGTGTCAAAGGACCCTGTCATTTCAATAATTTCTGCCGTGTTAAAAAGATACTTCTCAGTCTCCAGTCATGTGAAATGCTGTACACTTACATTAAATGCATTTGTAAAAGGCAAAATGACCCTATAGCCCAGGCACAATAATACCATCTGAGCACCTCTATGCTCAACATTGTATGTAAATGTGATGAAATGTGATGTGAAAAAACTAAATTAACTGGGTTTACCCCACTCCTATTCACATTTTGTTTTGGGGAGATTTATAATTAAACAGTGGGGATTGTATTTCAAAGTATTTTACTGAAATTACATTGGTTAGCCTTCTTCCTTGCCATTCCTCAAATATTTTTCAGGAGACAGAAGACCATTGCCATTAACCTACTAACCATAAAATGTTTTTTAGTGCAGGACTGTATTTCATGGAATGGGGTCACATTATTTAGGAATAACAATTTCCCTATAATAACAATACATAATAACTGAAATTACTGTATAAATGTACCCTGTTTGTGTATAAATATGATACTTTTTATATTGTGAAATCAAAGGAATCAAAGGAATAGAAAAAAGACATAGATCAGTAATCTACCTCTACATAACCTCTGACCAGCCCTTTTTGTGTGTCACAATGAATGCATGAGTGACCACAATAATGTTCACACTCTGCATTGGACACACTGCATGTACCATGGAAGTGATGGTGAGCTTCTTTTTACAGATTGTGCCCAATTTCATGCTGCTATAGACACCAAGCTTCAGTTCATCACACTAGATTTATAATATTAAGTAACAGTATTCAGCAGTTCCAGGTATGTCTTTTGTCTTAACTGTAGCCTACAATACCAAGGTTTTCAATTCACATTAAAAGCTGCATGCGTCCATCCGTTAGAAATATGTTTGTAATAGGTATTTGATATAAAGCCATGTAACTTACCAATGATACATAATGCATAAGAAAAGGGGTTGTGTCATGAATGACATGTAACCCTGCTTGATAAAAAATGGCAAATAATCTATTCCAGTTTAATACAAACACAAGCAGAAATGTCCGCCATTCCCTTTTGACATGAAGCGACTGCTCACCCTGCCTTTGCCTGGGCCTGTGTGATGAGAATACGAATGGGCTGAATGCAAGATGTTGGTTGTGGACGTGCCTTGATTAACCTCTGCGCCGGACGGCCGCCTCACAAACTATCATTGCCTATTGACTTCCGGATGCCTTGTGTTGCGGCTGGTGCAAAGGTCTAGAGATCTGGGACCTAGAGTGCTAACAGGCCGGCAGGGCCTAATTGTCTGTTCTTTGTAAGCCCAAGTTATTGGCAGCTGCCACTGTTTCAAGCGCCTCCGTCGTCACCCGGCAAAACTAACCAGAGCCCACTAATTGCAATGGCCTTTTCATCATCTCAAATCAACCACTTTCATACAAGCGGAGGGAAACAGCACCCTCTCAGACCATTAGTGGAGGAGAGAGGGGTGAGTACGGTTCTGTACCTAGAGATGGGAGCGCTCGGACTGGACAGGCGCACCGCATTCAGATCTCTCTCTCTCCCTCCCACCCTCATGCACACCAACACAGACACATTACACACACTGGCCCTCCCTAGCTTTGGGAGTATTTAGCGCACAAGCCCATTGACCTCTTTGGTCGCGCTGTACCTGAATTTCGTAACCCTGTTTTATCAGTCATTTAGGAGGGAGGCTGGGAGGAGAGCGGGGCGGGGTCGTGAGGCGAAGGGGGAAGGTTGGAAAGTTCAGTGGTACTGGATTGTAAGGCAGGCAACTGGTCTTCCTGACAAGAGATCAATACTGTCCTTGGAGTGGCTGGAGTCAAGCTGTTGGGTCTGACAGGGGGCCGCGTGGCGTAATTGGATCAGGGGTGCTGCGAGTCGCCTGGCTTCCCCCTTCAGCACTGTCACAGCTGTCAGATGTCATCCCACAGCAACGCTGTCACTGCGGGACGCTAGTGGCTCTTTTCTCCCCGCACCTAGCCCCCATGCAAATGTCCACTTAGCAGATGAACGCTGCTGATATTAGCTACATTCTTCATGCTTTTATGCAAAAGAAAGATCTGTGTCATCTGAGAATTTCATGGAAATAAAGTTGCCATTTATTCAGCGCGGGAAGAGTGAAACGGCCTGTAAAAAGTGAAAATTATTCGGTTCAGCTTATTAGAAATTGAAGAAAAATAAGGCTTTGAAAAACAAACAGTGAAGGAGTCGGGGATGAGTAGAAAATAACAAAGAAAACTTGATAGAAGATATGTAATGAAAGATCCCCACTGTCTGCAAAACCTGCTATAATACACCTGTACCAGCTCATCCAAGGTCATTGATTGACTGTGGTGTAACCCAGGAGCTTCTCCAGGTGAAACTTTGCGAGATGCAGATTGTTTTTCAAACAAATATTGATCTCTCTTATTGTGCTGGAGCCTCTTAAAGTAGGCTTCACACAGTTGGGTGTCAAGAAGCCTTGGCTGAAGGCAATATTTGAGCCATCAAAAACAGCTACAAAGCACAGCTGGCTAAAACAGATGTACTTTTATCTAACATCATGTCTAATGTATTCATTGATGATTTTTATCCTGCTCCTTTAAGTCCAAGTGGGGGCAATGATGGAATTCACCACTTATGATGATTCTCTGGACGGAAACAGGATAACACATGTGATAATATGATAGTCTTTAGTTAATCTAACCAGTGTGAGTCCACGCAGCCCAAAGCCCTAAAAAATCTCAAAGAGTAGTTTGATATTCCTTGCTGAAACAGAGATGATATTTTGTCCACCATGACTAAAATGCTTTCCAAATCTAACAGTTTGAAAGCAGTAATAATTGCCACCAATTTATCAGAGGGGCCAAAACACATTTAGAATTATCATGCATCATGTGACAGACGCTGGAGTTTCAAACTGCAGCAGACATTAGAGCCAGGCTGGATTAAAGGCTGGTTAGACATTAAACGGGAATCCATATGTAAATTTACAGCTCCAATTAGAAGACAGTGTTTGTGATGTAATCCGCCAAGAGATTCTCTGCCCTCTATTTTCACACACTTAATCAAATTAAAAGCTTAGGAGAACAGCATGATTATCAGGATTGTCGATGATACACGTTCAATTCCTTTGAGTTTGTTGGGCAAATAATAAGTGGTTTCGCTACAATTTATCTAGGCTTAAGTCAGTCTATCATTTTGACTGTCTATTGTTGCTCCTTTTGGGGAAAAATAAAATTTACTATTGTGTTCAGTAGACCCAATTCATTCTAAGATGACTAAGAATTGTGTTCCAAATAGCTATTCATGTTCCTCTTGAGCGTAGATAGTCAAATACATATTGCTGTACATAAAGTTAAGTGGTAAATGCAGTCAAAGTAAATCCTGTCCCTTGTCTGAGCCTGGTGAGGAGAGAGATTGTTTGTTTTAGTGGGAATGGCAGAGTTCGGATGGCAGAGTTCAGATGGCAGCACTTTGATTATGTGGCCTCAAGCCAACCAGACTTCAGGGCTGATCAGACATCCAGAGCACAGACATATACACTCTCTCTTTCAGTCCCGGTCTGTCAGTCAGTCTCTCTCTGTCAACGATTATCAAAGAACAGACACACACACACACACACACACACATATATATATATATATATATATATATATATATATATATATATATATATATATATATATATATATATATATATATATATATATATATATATATA